>JAOXYD010000008.1:9911102-9928534 GCA_028565735.1 Pinacopodium congolense
TATTTTTGGGGTTTATTGTATCTTACCGAGGAATAGAAATGGATCCCGAAAAGATCAAAGTTATATTTGATAGGCTCATTCCAAAGGATGTACATGAGACACGAAGCCTTCATGGCCTAGCAACATTCTATAAACGATTTATCCATAATTCAACACCATAATGGTGCCTATAACTGATTGTATGAAGAAAGGGCAGTTTATTTGGACAAAGGCAACAACTAAAGCCTTTGAAGAAATCAAGAAAAAGATGACCAAATCACCTGTTTTGTAACTGCCAGATGTTTCTAAGGTATTTGAAGTTGCTTGTGATGCATCTCATGTGAGAATTGGGGGTGTACTTAGCCAAGAAGGGCATCCAATTGCTTACTTTAGTGAGAAATTAAGTGAAGAGAAACAACGATATTCTATTTGTAACAAGGAATTCTATGCAGTGGTGCGATCTCTTTCAATTGGTGACACTATTTCTTATACAAGAAGTTTATTCTATATTCAGATTATGAATCTCTCAAACATTTCGAGTCTTAGGAAAACTTGAAAATAAGGCAAACTATATAGAGTGAATTTTTGGAGCAATTTAACTTTGTCAGTAAACATCGGGTAGGAATAGAAAATAAGGCAGCAGATGCATTAAGTAAAAAGAGCCATTTGCTTAACATGCTAGCAGTCAATGTTGTGGGATTTGAAAAAATAAGAAGAGAATATGCTTCAGATTGAGACTTTGGAATAATTTATTTAGAAATTGCAGCTGGACAGAGGGATAAAAACTTTCCTTTTGTAATCCACGATGACTATCTTTTCAAGGGAAATCAACTTTGCCTACCTAATACTTTTATAAGGGATAATGTGACATGGGAATTACATGGATGACGGACAGCGGGTCATTTTGAGAGAGATAAAACAATACCAATGGTTGAAGATCGCTTTTATTGGCCCTCTTTAAAGCGAGATGTGTCTAAGGTGATACGACAATGTCGAACATGTCAACTAGCTAAAGGAAAGAAGCAAAATTCTGGACTATACACACTATTGCCTGTACCACATGAACCATGGCAAGATATAAGTATGGATTTCATTTTGGGAATCCCTAAGTCTACAAGAGGATATGATTCTATTTTTGTAATGGTGGATATATTCTCAAAGATTAGTCATTTTCTCCTTTGTTTCAAGACTTATGATGCTGTCCACATTGCTAAACTCTTCTTTAAAGAGGTTGTACGTCTTCATGAGTTACCTTTAACTTTAGTTTCTGATTGTGATGTGAAATTTATGAGTTACTTTTAGAGAACTTTATGGAAGACATTGAATACTAAGCTCCAATTTTCAAATTCTTTCCATCCCCAAACCGATGGACAAATAGAAATAGTGCATAAGAGCTTGGGAGACTTATTAAGATGCCTAGTTAGAGATAATGTACATAATTGGATCTAATTCTTCCTATGGCAGAATTTGCATATAATAGTTTTATAAATAGGTCAACTAGTAAAAGTCCCTTCGAGATAGTTTCAAGAATTCAGCAAAGGAAACCTATAGATTTTGGTGCCTTTACAACCAACAGCACGAGTTAGTGTTGAAGCTGAAGGTTTTGCACAACACATGAGAGATATCTTTGATGAGGTACGACAAAGATAATAATTAGCAACTTAACTTATAAGGAGCATGCTGATCAACATCGGAACATGCTGATCAATATCGTCGATTGGTAGAATTCAATGAAGGAAATATGGTGATGATAAGGATTTATCTAGACAGATTTCCAAAGGGAAAATATAAGAAACTTCATTCAAGGAGTGCTGGAACTTATAAGATCCTTAAGAAGATAAGTGCTAATGCTTATATTTTGAAGTTACTAAGTGACATGGGAATTACTCCTATCTTTAATATGGTAGACTTAATTATTTATCATGGGTATGATGAGACAATTTCCTACTACAGCTATGAAAATTCCAACCGTTCCTCGTCTTAAAAAGGAGATTGAAGATGTTCTTGATAATCAAATTGTAGCCACAAGATTTGGTGAATATCAACGATTTCTTTTCAAGTGGAAAGAAAGGCCAATGTTTAACAGTACTTGGATTTCAGAATTTGAATTTTAGAAGTTGAATCCAGACTTATATAAACATTATTTGCCACATTCAACGTCGAGGATGACTTCAGATAAGCTGGGGAGAAATGATACAAGAGAGTTTAAAGTTTATAAAAGAAATAAAAAAAGACAAGTCATTTAACCACATGCTTTAATTTAGTGGGATGAAGATTGAGAGTTGAATTGATAACAAAGACAAGGGCAGAAGTTTTGTTTGTGTTAGGAATTTTTATTAGAAAGGGACTTTAGATGTAATATCCTTATTAAATAAGGACTTTAGATATGTTACTTATTTAGGAATAACAAAGTCCTATTAGAATAGCATTCAATTTTCAGATATTTAGGAAAAATTTTTAATATTAGAATAAGGACTATAGAATTTTTCTGTAAATATGCATGTAATCAGCCCTTCATCAATAAGATTCAGTATTTGTTTTCTCTAAACTTGATTTTTCTATAGAAAGTGTGATACTTTCTTCGAAGAGTGATTCTTCGACCTTAGAAGTGATTCCTAGTTTTCTACCTATTGTTTATTCATCTAATCTGAAATTCCAGCCACCCTCAGACCTAAATGCCAGCCTAATTTCATCAACCCTAAAATCTAGCCTAAAGTTCTAGCAATTAAACCTAAATTTCCACCTATCATAAACCTGGAACTTTGACAATCTACCTTGAAATTCAAACCTGAAATTTATTTTCCAGCAGCCTAACAACACCCAACAGCCCCTATTTTCTTAATCCTTGAGAGTTTAATCCTAATTTGTTATTTCTTCTACTCATCCTACATCAATGGACCATTGTTCGAGAAGGCGAACAAAAAATAGAGACAAAAGACAACTACCTGCAGGAGGTCATTTGCAGTTGTCTCAGTCAACTCCATGTTCTTGCCTGATTAAGAGGAAACAAATTCTATCAGTCATTTTCACATGGTGAGTGGGAATGGAAAAAATAGCAAAAAAAATTTGAGATATTACCAGAGGTTTGCTCCACATACTTGATCAGTTTAAGAATTTCCTCCTGCCAGAAATCATTTATTCTGAGTATTGTAAGACAATAAAAATCAAAATAATGATGGAAACTAAAAAACTACATACTCTTTGCATGGAATTTTGCTGCAGAATGCATTGCAGTGATGGAAGAACTGCACCACCTGCAAGGTTTGATGTAATTGAACTTGTTGAAACTCCACAAATTGGGTTGGGACAGCAACTTGTAGGACCCTGTAAGATAAAATATTGCAATGATTACAAAGACATTTTCTAAATGACGCATCTCCTTCTGTCATCATCATGGGAAGAGCCCCACAGGGACATATTCAAAAGGAGGAATAAGTAAATTTCCATCCTCCTCATCATCAGTCAAGTATCATGAATCTAGTTCGGATTGAGGCGCATATATCAGCTAGATGTTCTCAGTGGAACAGATCAGATAAAAATAATCATACATCAATAACCTTCACTTGATTTGAAAAGAATTCTCTGGGAATACATTTCAACATTAAGCCTCACAAGCTCCATATGTCAGGAATCAAACAATCATCCACCAGTTTTGGTGGAGAACATAGGCAATCAAGAAAGTGAACATTACTCCTGATCTTTTACTAAAGTAACAAGAAAATAAGACCAAAAACTAATGTTGCTAAACCATTAGCAATGAAAAATCAAACCAAAAGAAATTCTTACGAGCACCATTATTAAACAGCAAGAATTTCAATATGTAACTCTTAAAAGAGATGGGCATCTCACCTGTAGCTTGTGAGATTTCATCTTAAGGCAATGGGATAATGTTCTAATCTGAAATGTTTAAATTTGGAGCAATGCTGCTATTTTCCAATACATGAAAAACCATTGATCAAGATACTTAACCACTGTAAATTGAAATACTTCAATTTTAGTTCACGATAGCTAATTCTAGAAGTTACTTCTCAGTCATTACATTGACAAAAGCATGATAAAAAAATGCCTAATTGCAACTTAATTATGATAAATCTGTACCATCCTCAACGTGTAATATATAGGATAGCTACTGTTCAGATGCTGAAAAGAAACTCTGTAATTGGTTTCTTTCTTAACAACAAACTGCTTACACTGGTTAACCAGTGATCATAATAGAGTAATTCATGAATACCTTGGGACTGAGATCTGCTGACGTCACCTTGAAGCGTCCCCTACGGACTACAGCTCCTTCTGATGTATCATCTGCTGCATAAATTGATTAAGCAAAAGTATTTCAAATCCAGAATGGACATCATAAAAGAGACAAGTGACAAGGTGGTACATGAAAGAGTATCATACCAGATGAGATGTTATTGGTCTCCCTTTTTGGCCGATACAACAATGGACCACTGCAATTTCTATCTGACTGAGCTTTTTGCTGTAGAAAATCCCTAAAGATGTAGGAAAATATAATGAACATTTGATTACAAAAGTGGGTAGCTCTCCCACTTAGATACTGTTTGAGAAAGAAACCATTCATGTAGTGTTGTATAACTTAAGATCTCATATGAGTGTTAGTACAAACAAGCAAACAAGGAAAATTGAGCAAATCATGGACCTAGAACCATTTTGTTCCTTAATACTGAATGGAAATAAAATAGCAATTTGTACATGCTTATCAAAACCATATTGAAGTAATCGCTTAACTAAAGGACAAAAAAAGAAAGGCAACCACTGTTCCATCATAAAGACCACATATCAAAGGCCAGCCGGAGTCTAGCTTCAAAAAGGTAAACACTAGTGTAAAGAAAACAACATAATGAACTCTCCTTCAAATAGAGCTCACCTGTTTTCATCAACAACAATCTTTCTGGAAGAAATCGCATTATCAGGTACCAGTGGACCACTCAAAAACTTTTTATGGTCAGTAGTAGCTTGACGTGGTAAAGAACTTCTCCCTGTAAATTTGCCCTCAACTTTCTCTCTTTCTTGCTCCACGGCAGTCAATAATGATTTTGTATGAGCCTGATGTTCAGGTTCTGTTTGCTGAGTATCTTTCCAATTTGGACTAGTTGCATCAGCATCATTTTCACCAATGTCAAAACAACCTCTGTACAAACTCAAAGGTCAAGAAATAGAAACTGAATAATGAAATAGTAAGCGCATCAAATTTTTAGGTACTATAATAATACATTGTTAATGAACTTCAGAACTAGATTTTGCAAATTAGACTTTTTAAACTGTTTTCTTAAATCCCACACTGTGTGTGCATGTCCTGATGGCTTCTCTTTTTCTCTTCCTTCTGCAATGGGAGGTCAGGTGGTGGGGGGAGCAGGGCTAATGCTGGATAACAATGAATGACAGCTTAGAGTTAAAAGGCAATGCAACAAAGAGGGATCAAGGTTTATCCTAAGTAAAATGGTATATTGAGCTCCTACTTTGTTCTGTCCTGCTATGAATCACATTTCAATAACATGGAATTGCTTGTTACATTAAGGCTAATTTCCATTTAATTCAGTGAAAACAAGTGCGCGCTGATTAAAAAAGAAGTTCTCAGTAGAATGAGGAACAAAAGAAATAAGAACCATACTTTAGTGCTTCAAGAGGTTTAACAGGAAATGAAGGAAGTGAACTCCCCAAATCCATAATTTCATTGAACCCATCCTGAAAAAAAGAAAAGTTTGATGTAAGACATCCGGTACAATGATGGATACAAAAGTCCAAGCTATTCTGGCACAGAGAATGATACCTCATGCGTAGAAACAGCAGTTGAATGATTAATTCCTTCAGAAGATGACCTCTCAGATAGATACCCAGAATTCATGAATGCATCCCTTTGCTTCTCACTTACTTCAGGTTTTTCTGCATTTGAAATCTCATCATGATCTTGAATCTGCACATGTCAATGTACTAGTGATGAAGTGGAAAACAAATTGAGAAGTTTATATAAAAATAGCTTATTTTCTAGTGAGAATATAGATTCAAGCAGCAATTTTGACAAATCTGGCAATTCAAAGTGCTCACCATAGCAGCCTGACTTTTCAGATCTTCAAGGTTGAAATTCCAGGCACTGATTCCCCTTATGTACTCTTGCTGCAAGACAACAACTGTCAGATTCATACTGTCATCAAAACTTGCAAGTAACCTCCAAAAATGTAAGCCACCCTGCTTAAATAAGCACTAGTACAGCATACATATGAACACAAATGTAAAAATAGAAATTTCTTTCCAGCGGAGCGAAGAATTATAGCAGGGTAACTTTGGAGAAACCACATCAATCAAACTATATCAATATCATACAAATTTTTGGAGAAGCCAACTTCTATGAAGCCCCATAACACTTTCAAGAAGAAACTTAATCTATCAGTTGCATTCTCAAGATTAGAAAACTTATAAATATAATAAGAAGAAAATGGGACATTTTACTAAGAGGTTGTTTGGTTTTAATTTTATTTTTGGTTTTGGTTTCTTGTTTTTCTAAACACAGAAACCGAAAAAAAACGCATACTAATACAGCATAGAAACCAAAAAAACAACACAAAAACCAAAAAAAAAAATACAAAAACACAAAAACCACAACAAAAAACTACAACCAACAACACTCCAAATGCTGGAACCAGTTTTTTATTCATCATTCATTGTCTTCATGCACTTCTAAATGTTATTATATATGCATGCTGGACCAAGTTTTTTATTCATCATTCCGTGTTTTCATGCAGTTCTAAATGTTATTATATATGCATGCTGGACCAAGCTTTTTATTCATCATTCCGTGTTTTCATGCACTTCTAAATATTATGATAGATATCAAACTTTTCAACAAAGTCCATAACTCAGGGGTTAGACAACTCCCATAAGTCACCTGTGATAATTGCTCTTTATCACCATAAAGAGCCTTATTCTGCATAAGAAGATCAGATTCTTTGGCCTGAGAAGAAAAAAGGAAGTTTACTTCAGGATGCATACTTACGAAAATGTTAACCAAAAAAGATGCAGTTTTCAAAGAACAAGAGACCTTCAACTGCCGAAATCGTTCTCCTAAAGGAGAAAGTCCCTCGAGGATAGTGCGAGAAACATATTCATTTGAGCGAGCATGTCCAAAGAAATGGTGTTTCATAAGTTTTTCAGAGGAAGGGCGCTTCTTTGGATCCTTCACCAAGCAAGCTGCTACTAACTCCTTAAATGACTGGAAAGTTACATCACTTTCAGGCAAATTTTTGATGGATGATTGAGAGGATGATATTGACTATATAATACCCACCTTTGAAAATCTCCTGTCTCTTTCGTAGTCAAGGCCTGGAGGTGCATTTTGTAAGGTCATCAGTAAAACCTGCAATCATGTCAAAAATCATTAAAAGAAGAGATAATTAATTCATCCAATATGCAACAAGGATTTTCTGGAGATCAGTCCCCTAATCTGGCATGCCTACTAGCCTGGCCCAGGCTCAGACATTAGGCATCCTCCGTGTCACATGCAGAATGCTTGGAAATTATCTAAAGTTGAACAACTCACTTTCATTGGTGGATACTTTGAGAAAGGAGCATGGCCATGAGCAAGTTCAAGAGCTGTTATTCCAAAGGACCAGATGTCTGCTCTGTTCATAGGTAAACATTTTCAAGAGTTGGAAACACAAAATGACCCTATACAGAACTGAAATAAAAAGAAACTCATAATTCATGTCCATCTCACTTGAAGTCATATCCATGTAACTGCTGCATAACTTCAGGAGCCATCCTGAGAAAAAGTTGTCAGAAAGAGTTATTACAGTAGAAAGTTGAAGAGTAGATTCCAAATCCCGGAATGTTAAACAGAAGGTAAGAAGGTAGACTTGTACCAGCATGGAGTTCCAACAAAAGTGTTCCTGGACCGTTGCCTATCTCCTGTATCAAACATGCAAGCTGACACTCCAAAATCTGCCAATTTAACTGTACCATCTGAATCAATTAAAATGTTCCCAGCCTGCAAATGGAATTTAAGAAAATAGATAAGGAAAAAGTTATTACATAAGTTCCATAAGGATAGTGAAACTTCAAAGGTGGGCAAAACAAAACTGCACGTGCTGGTCCGCACCAATGCATACTGATACATACACACAGAAGGAGAAAAAAAAAAGCATTGGGCATGGTGGGGAAGCCATCAACAATTAAAGGTTAAACAAACACTTAATGAGGTATTATACGATTTTATGTTTCCAGTGGAACGAAGGTTAACCCTTCCTACATTAGGTATGCATGCACGGATATGAAAGCTTGCAAAATACGCAAATCCTTAGAAGACATCATGATTTTCAGTTTTTTGTTAGTTTTACTGATTTACCAATAGATGTGCTTTTGCATAGAAATTTTTATGGCCATATTCACTATCAAAATACTTCTAAGAGCAAAAAGAAGCAACAAATATAAATAAGAGGTCAATACAAGAGTAGGCACGTGGTACACCTTGACATCTCTGTGAATGTGCCCTTGTCGATGAAGATAAACAAGAGCTTTCAAAGTCTCACGCAACACCGTAGCAATAATAGGCTCCTCAAAACCTTCTGGATAAGCAGATTTCATTATATGTAGGCAGGAGCCTCCAGCCATGTACGGCATCACAACCCAAAGGCTGGATCCAGTAGTGAATGAGCAATAAGCTCGCAACACATTTGGGTGATCAGTTAAGGTCATTGTCTGTACCTCACGTCTGATGCCATCCTGAATTAATTAATGGCGCAAATGCAGCAATAAATACAATACACAATTCAGATAACTATGAAATTTTTCTCCATGTCCAACAGATATAACACTAGTATCAAGATTTCCAAAAGAAAACTACTTACCAGGTCATTATTGCACTTTTCCAGATCAAGAACCTTTATAGCAACTATCTCATTAAGTGGAATGCAGAGAGCCCTATATACAGTAGCACTGACACCCTCACCAACTTCTTCATACAACTTGTAATCCTTTGCATTTACAGGAAATCTTTTCTCCAAAGCATGCTCCATGGTTTCCTCTTATAAAGCACCATTAAAACCCTCTTCACCACTGGATGAACCAGCAAACATAAATAAAATATCTGTTACACATAGAAGAATTAAGTTGATGTGGGGTTTCTTCCAATTTGGTAGCATTTTCCGTTCTTCAAAACAAGCTATTAGATGAATCTAGTTGCTTCATCAAGATGATTTCCCCAAGTTGTTTTCCCTTCATGTAGAAGAAATCAGAGGTGAAACAAAGCCCAAATTACCTCATACGACCATAATTATAGCACCGATTGTCCCTACTTTACAGACAACTGCTAGAATCAGTTATCATCCAGCAGATAAAGCCGAAATTGAGAAGTAGGCAAACAATCAGTAGAAGTATACCTTGAGCATTTAGAACATGAAGTTTCTTTTACTCAAAATAGCTAATAGATGATGCAAACATAGATTGCTTACAACAATGGAGAATATTATCTTTTGGATAGTAAGTACTATATTTGGTCAAGCACGCCAGTCTTAGGACATCAACAATACCTGCATGATAAAATAAAAAAAAAATCCACCAACAGTCACTTCAACATTTCAAAGAATAGTGTCTTAGAGATAAATTTCATATGCACCCGTACTTGATAAAATAAGAATGTTGGATTCTCCTGAAAAGTCTTGAATGGTACGGTAAGTAAGATTTTCAGATCTCCAATAACCCAACTTTGTTGCACCATGCATTTCATCCCCAATTTTCTCAAATATTAAAAATACTTGATAGGTTGCTATAGTGTCTATGTTATAGATTAACTAAAGCCAATCCAGGTTGTCCCTTCAACCCCAATCAAATCCAAAACTTATAATCCGGTTTCATAAAACAATTCATTTTTGCACATCCGAAGCCACAATATAACCCCAAAAATTGAATCTTCCACTCAATGTCAAAAAATAATCAAATTCAAAATAAAACTAAATCTAACACATGTTATCGAAGTTCAATTAAAACGGCAATAAGCTCAATCAACCATCAACAACACCTAAAACAATTGAAAAGAACCTAAAAAACTCCATTCCAATTCTAGTAACTCACATCTACAAAAAACGCTAACTTTTCTACTTCCCGCAACAAACTGAATCTACCCACCTCGTATACTTGGAGCTGTTATAAATGAAACAACCTCGGATGGGCAGTCGATGTTATACAATAATCAAACCTGAACCCGAACTCCATAGACGATTGACCAGTGTCTAAATACAGTTCTCTGGATGTTGAATCCAACAACACTTGGCCTGATTTGTAAGAGGCCTAAAGATCGAATCGGGTTTTTCGTTTCAGTTCCGGTCTAATGCTTATATGTTTCTTTGTTTTCTTTTATTGTTTTTTATGAGCAATTTTTTATAAGTGAAATGTAGGGTCCACAAAAACTTTGAGATTTTCAGTAGGTGAAAATCGGCCTAGTTGAATTGGGTTAGATACTCATACACTATCGCCAATTTTTGGGTTTTGAATTAAAACCGCCATTTATCATGTTTTTCAATATATATATATATATAATTATATGTATAATAAAATAATTTATCGAATATTAATAGATCTATGTTTTTGTTTTATTATATTGAATAGTAATGATAAGTGTAACATTAAAATTATGCGTTATTATTGAGAAAACGGTTTATTCTTCAAAATTTTTAATTAAGCGACTTTTAACAAATAATTAAATTGAATGTATTTAAAAATTTTCAAATAAGATTTTAAAAAATCTCACCCATCAAATTTGCTTGAATTTTTAGTGTTTTAAAACAAAAGAGAATTTATCATTTTAACTATATTACTTTTCTAATACATTTGGTCAAATTAATAGTTATAGTTTCAAATTTTTTAATTTTAAAATATTCAATTTGCTCATAAGGGCATGATAAACAAAGTACATATTTGGAATTAGAACCTTATCATAAACTAAGCTAAATTAATCACATCTTATGAAATGAGTTTTTTTTAACTAGCAAAACCTTTTATTAGAATATAAATCTAGGTGAAGTTTAGAGACCATTAAAGATGAAAATGACATTCAACTCCAAATCTTTTACGAAGTCTGGATGGAATGAAAAGGAAACTTATATTTTTCTACGAAGTTATGGGATAATTTTTGGTTTTTGTTTTGTTCTCTGACTTCCATGTCAGTCAAATGCTTATTATTGCCTACATAAGTTTAATCTTCATGCAAATGCATATATTAAATTTATTGATCGGACTTAAAACTTGGTTAGTCGTAACTCGAATAGCAGTAACATGTTAAGTTCTTGGAAGCCGCCGTTTTTACACGTATAGAGAGATTCCTTTCTCATTATGGAGCGGAGCGGAGGAAGCTCCATGCCAGGTGAAACATGGTCATTTTGAGCCGGTCTCAAGATGCAATTGATTGTTCTTTTGTGTAAACCAGAGGGAGAGGGCATGCCTTAATTGTAGGTTTGGTTTTATATAATATTCTTCACGTTGGAAACCTTATAAAATTGTCCTCTTGCCATCGAAAGGCCATAGGTGGCAACTTTTTATAATAAAAAAATGTTGGGAACGACATAGTTATGCTAAACAAGTTATCCTACTCAGAACTCGAAACTAATGAGGTTTTATTAAGAACATAAATAACCTCGTTTTCATTTGAATAATAAAAAAAAGTTATTACAAAAGCAAGTATTTAGTTCAAAAGTTGAAATTGTTGATATGGATGATGCTTAAGAATAGCATCCTTAAATGTAGAAATCTCACTTGAAAGCTCTTTTTTTTTTTTTTTTTTTTGGTTGTTGTTCAGTTTGCCTTAAGAAATTGGGTCATCAAACTAAAATATAACTAAAAAACATTGAGATAAAAATGATGGAAGAGAGCAAGTAAGTAGCCATCAAGGCTGAGTCTACCTCTAATTATGAGTCACAGTGCACCAACCCCTTTACTCTTACTTTTCAAACTTTTTGTTGATAGCAACTTTGGAAGACTAACGTACAAGTTATGACAGATGTAGATGGCTCATGCTCGTTTACCCCAGCTATGATATCCTACGAATCATTTCTTTTAGGCCTTGTTTTGTATCGTTTTCATTTTAGGGTTTGGTTTTTTTTTAAGTATAAATTTTTTAAAAAAGTATATAAATTAAAAAAATAATATATTAATATAACATAAAAATTAAAAAACAGTACATAAATAAAAAAAATTAATATAAAAATATAAAAATTACAACTAAAAATTATAATTAATAAAAATATCAAATATCCTCTTCGTAAACTATATTTCTCCTTTCTTAAAATTTGGGTGAAATAAATGATTTTTTTAATAGTTTGTCGTATGAAGATACCAACCTTTTCGACTAACTATTAATTTCTCATTTGTCATCAGTCTTCAAGAGTCTCCATCGCGCACATATACATATTGATGATGTGTGAGTTTTAATTTTAAATTCAACTAATTTATATACTTCACATCTCTAGGTGAGTGCACTTATTGTTACGGAATATTATTGTTATGTAATATTTAAGTTAATTGAGTATCATTTTTATAAAAATTTTAGTAAATACTAATCTAAACCATCAAATTATTATTTAACTTAATAAATAATTGATTGTAGAAACTGAATGCTAAATTGAAAACTAAACTATTAAACTAATTAATTAATTATACTAACTAAAATACGTTAATTTTTTCTTATATTAAGACAAATTACTTGTTCAAAGCAAAATAATTTCTCTAACAATAGTATCTAATCACACATAACAAATAAACAATCCACTTGAATTAAAATTAAAAGTAACTTTCATGCAATTGAATCCTTGAAGTCTTCCTATCCAAATAACAAAATCTTAATTCAAAGTTGACATAAATAGAACATAAAAACACTTAAAACACAGAGAAAGAGAGAGCTCACAAAAATGATGCTCCTTGTTCTCTATAACTTTTGACTTTTCGTCCACTAATTCCATTGTCTTAATTTTTTGAAATACAACCTAATAGAATTCTTCTTCTCTTCATACCTTAGAAGTATAAAAAAAATATGGGACTTAAAAGAGAGGAACCTCTAATTGATATGTCTTTTTATCTTTTTATACTTAGGTTGCTATTAGATTTTAAAAAACCATAATTAGTATAATTTTGCAAGGGTTTCTTCTAGTTAGTCTCAACTTCCTCTTATAAATTTAACTTTTTAAGAATCACAATAGCACTATACCTTAAAAAAAAATGGTGTCATTTTGCAGGGTTATTGTTCCTTTGACTTTTTCTGTGATTTAAACAATAGTGTCTAGGGAGATAAAACACATTGTTGTGCTTCATCGTTATTTTGAGCTATGTCATTATTGAAGGGCATTTCAATTTTGTCCTTTTCTCTAAAATTACTCCTTTTGAGCTCCATAATGTATTATTTACCCACAACTTTATAAAAAGGATTATTAGAAGACTAAAATAACCTAAGAATTGGTAAGAAGTAACAAATAACATATGACCAAATGTATGCAATTTACTCTAATTTCTCCGACACTTAAATGATTACTTGTCATCAAGTAATCAACCTTGACACTCATTCAGAAACAATGCCAGTAGAAGTTAAAAATTAATTAAGCACTTTAATACAAATTAATGCAATCAATAGTACTCAACATATCATAATTCAATCTTGACTATAATTTAATCCATATGGTCATATGTCATGGGAATTAACCCTTACTATATAATATCAAGTTTCAAGTTAACTTTATATAGGAAATCATGCAAACTTGATTCCCAAGTAATTTGCTAGGTGTGTTTTCCATCCTATCTCACAAGTGCGTTTTATACTCTATATTGCCTTAAACAATAGTTGGGCAAATGTGTTTTACATTCCATCTTGCCTTTTTATAACATTTTATTACTCACTTTTATTGTTTATTTTACACTTTTAACTTTACCACAATCATAAAAGATAATTACATTTTCAATTAATAAGAAAATTACTTTCAAATTGGATACCTTATTATAAGTTTTCACAAAAATATTCATACAGAGTTCCCTTAAAAACTCAGCTCTACTGCTTGTGTGGGCCCCTGTCAATTCCTTTGAGTATATCTATTATAAATGATTTTTCTATCATTTGACTCCATATCGCCGAAGGATTTTGTCGTACACTTGAAAAATACCAAAAGGGTTCCTTTTTGTTTTACTTTGACATAGAACATTTTACTCTTACTTTTTACTATATTCCAAATCTTTGGTCTAAATCAGGTGAGAAGTCAGTAGATGATCCTGCGATCGAACTCTCAAAAATTGCAAAGCATTAAAAGGTATAAATTGAAAGATTTTTCTTCTTTTAAACTTTTTGTATATGGTATTTTTAAGAATAATGAATTACTATTTTCATTAATAGCATTTAACTAACCGGACAACCATATGCTTCGACCTTCTTTGAAAGCTGGATTATTCGTTAAAATAAAAGTATAGGAAAGCAAATAGGATTAGATACACCAATAGTCGACCACCTCCCTCTTATATGAAACCTTATATACTAATACTATGCCCTCTTATACCATAAAATAACACTTCTCCTAGTTTAAAACTAGGTTAGTTTCTTTATAATGTTTTAACACTCTTTCTAAGGTACGAATAAGAAGAATCATTACAAATAGAAAATCATCTATAAATACTTTCATAGTATCTTCCAACATGTCGAAAATGACTATCATACCCCATTGAGAAGCAACTGTTGTGTTGCGTAACCCAAAAGGAATTATTTTATAAGTGAATGTACTATAAGGTTACGTAAACGTTTGTCTTCTCATGATCTTTAGATGCTGTAGTATTGAACTAGGGAGGTTCCAACTTATTTTGATAATGACAAAACAATTCTATTACTAATATTATGGTTAAGTGTATTGAAAGATAGGCTTTGGAAGAAGTTCGAGTTTATTTGCTTAAGGAGTCTGAGAGATTAATTGGAATTCATGAAGATTACATATGAAGACTCATACCATTTGAAGAAGAGAACTAGTTCTAATATAGGCTTTCTATATAATTTTTTATTATAATTTTTGCTCAATTTGTCTTTGGATATATAAGAGGATTACTCATACATACTTACATTTATGATTTAGAAAATACACGTCGCAGTATAATCTAGAGGAATTATATGTTTTGATGTGTGTGTATATAAAAATCCTCTTGATGAGTGATTTGGTTGAATAAGAATGCATCAATTAAAAAGATTATCAAATTGGTATGAATTGGAAAATCAAGTGTTTCGACTATGTTTATGATGGGCTAACTTGGCTTAAAGCTTTTCTTTTCTTTTTTTTTTTTGTTATGATGTCTGCTGGATAAGTTTAGTTATTGCCAACTATAGTGGTGCGGTCAACCAAATGGTAATTAGTCAATCGAATATCTAAGACCGGCTGACCAAAGTTTAATAGGACAATCAAATGATGTAGGTCAATCGACCAAATAATAAGAAATTAGGTGTAAGATCATGAACGGTTAGATTATACAATGGTAAAATACTTTTAATGATTATAACATTGTAGATCCATTATCCAATAGCTAATTAACCAGATTAAAGGTATAAATAAAGGGGGATGGTAGGTGGTTTGCACATGATTGAGTATCCTAAGCACTATTCTTATCATCCTTAAGCATTTTAGTGTATTTATGCGATCTTTGTGAAGCTAGTGTGTATTCATCTTATCTTTGTGAGAGCCTCTTTTATATTAAAGTGATCTTGAGCAAAACAACTTTAAGTTTTTTTTTTTGGTGAGGTTATTATTGATCTCTAGAAAAAGAACAAAAGAATATTAGCCTTGAGCTATAAAAAGGAGCTTGTAATTATGAAAGTTGCAATCCTCGATTGCTTGAATTAAATTATCTCAACAAGTTGTGTTGGAAACTAGATGTAGGAGTAAGTGAACCACTCTGAACTAGTATAAATCGATGGTTTATTTCTTCTCTATACTCATTTAATTTTATGCACTTACTTGTATTATTTGTTTAATTTGATAATATTGTTTATGCTTCTACATTATAACAAACTTATTTGTGCATCCTAAAAGAAATTTTAATCCCCTAATTCAACCCCCCTTCTTAGGTGCTATATAGACCTAACATATAGGAATCTAAAAGTACCTTGACATCCTATCCAAGAAACAGAAGTTCATATATCTTGAAATCAACATTAGAATTTAGTCGGTGTAGGTTAATAGAAAGCGATCCTTTGTAGTTGCATCTGTCAACTTCATATAGTCTATATACACTTTCCATCTAGTGAAGTTTGACGATGTGTAGATGCATTTAAGTTTTGAATGAAAATAAACCAAAAATCACATTAAATAATATCACAACACACAATGAGGTAAGTGTACCAATCTTTATGCAATATAGATACTGTAAATCTAGGTGTTGATCTATGAGGAGCTTACTATAAATAATCGATTGATTAAAAGAAATTAAAAAAATAACCAAAAGCGAATCTAAAGATAAACTCACTTGAATTAACTAATAATATTTAAAGTTAGAATTCAGATTATTAATCCCCCTAAGATGTGTTGTATTCATCACTTTACTTTGGTTTAATATATTTTTTAGATTACCATAGACTGTAGGTTCCTTGAATTGAATTACAAGCTCACGGTCAAGTCATGTAATTCCTACTCAAGTTGATAAATTAAGGTAGTTGGTCACACTATCTCAATTTATCAATTGAGTGCATAACTTTTGTGGAATAAATTGTTTTGATTAAGTTCACACCTAATCCAGACATCTTATGTAAGCTTATGGTTAAAGATTTCATCCAAAATGCATCACCTATGGTTGATCTAATCATATATTTGATTTGGTCCATCGAAACATATGAAATCATATACTTGATAATTGTGTTTTTGTATGTGTTTTTCTAAGTGGTTTGCATGTGTTTATTGCATAATAGGTTGTTTATTGTGTTTATTCCTCACCAGATCAGCTCCCTGGACCCAGGCCAGACTTCCCAAAGCAGATCCAAGCCTCTCCTGCAGCAGTCCAACCCTAAATCAAAACCTAAACAGCAAATAAGAAGCAGCAGAGGAATTAATTCGGGGAACGAAGAGAAAACAGAAGAGGAGGGCCAGCAGAATAGGGGCGGAGGGAGGACAGTCGGCAGAGGAAGGAACAAAAGGAAAACACGCAGAAATCCAAGAAAGAACAGCCTTAGAAAGGATAGTGGAACAGAAAATCAAGAGACAATTTTCAAGCTTCACACACAAGTTTCATTCATCAAGTTTATGTTTTTATTTTCTTTTAGTTTAGATTTATTTTTTTTATTTTCATATTTTCATATTTTTTTTATTTTATTATTTCAGTGTTTTTATTATTGTTTTATTTTTGTTTTCATGAATATGAACTTGATGAGATTTATTTTTAATAGTATGTGTGGCTAAAATATTTTTAGGATTTGTTGTTTGAATTATTTGGGACCCTTTGGTGAT
>JAOXYD010000008.1:9949533-9959907 GCA_028565735.1 Pinacopodium congolense
GAGGAGGAGGAGGAGGAGGAAAGGAGCACTCGGTTTCTGTTTGGATGACGAGAAAGTTGGGTTGAGTACGAGTACCTGTAAGTAAAAGAGGGGAAGAGTGTAGAAATGTGTGAAGAAACAGTTGCCATCTACTTATTCTATTGAAACATTCTAGTTGGTTGGCTATATACATGTACATGGATGTTTTTATATACAGATCTGACAAGTGTTTGGGTCGAGTGCCAATGGACCTAAGCAAGTTGGACAGTTGGACTTTTGTTTTGGATAAATGATTACATTATAAAAGAATTTAAATATTTTTATGTATTTTATATTTTAATTACCACAAACGCAAAAGCATATAAGCTAGTTCTAGTATTATATAAATAAATGAAAATATAAATTCTTAAGTAAAAATAGGATAAGACAGCTATGTTTTTGTCTCATCTAATCTAATTTTAGTAGGAACCTATAATGCAAGTAGTGGACCCTTCTTTGTTAACACCAAGTTATGAGTAAGAGCATATCACTTACTGGAATCTTTTCAAGATCCAGTGCTGCTGCTACTGTTACTACCACTACCATCAGTAGAATGGACTCCAGTAAGTTATTACTTTATGCTCTCATGATTTTAGTTGTACAATCCAGATTGCTGTTGAGCGGCTCCAACTCGCACAAATGTGGGTTCCAGGCCATTTTCAACTTTGGAGATTCGAATTCTGATACTGGAGGATCATCTGCAGCAGGACTAGCAGAGGTCACTCATCCTAATGGTCAAACCTTCTTTGGACATCCGTCAGGAAGATTCTGTGATGGTCGGCTCGTTATAGATTTTATAGGTGAGCCGTGAGCAAACATGCTACCACTTTCTTTTCATTTCCTTGCAAAGAGATGTAGAAACATTTTGATTCAAATGGTTGGGAATTGATTCTGCTTCGATCAATTGTTGATTGTTGCAATGTTATGTTTCTTGATGATCTTCTGGTTGTGTTAATTTTGAATCGAGAAAGGGTTGATCACCATCATTAGAACCGGTAAGAAACTGAATTTGTCACTCACCTGTTTTACTTCGTAACTTGAGCAGCTGAGGAATTGAAGTTGCCATATCTGAGTGCGTATTTAGATTCGCTTGGAACGGATTTTAGGCACGGTGCAAATTTCGCCGCCGGAGGTTCTTCCATTCGCCCTGGTGGTTACAGTCCATTCCATCTCAGCATACAAATCTCCCAGTTCAAGGGTTTCAAAGCTCATGTTAAGGGTCTCTACAAGGATCTGATCTCGATTTCCAAGGGTCAGTCTTTCAACCAATATTTCGAGTTTGATGAGGAGTTAGCAGGCACCTTGGGAATCTCATCGTCTGACGGTGATAAAAGCTGAAGAAATGTATCTTCTTTTTTTTGTCTTTGGTAATTGCAGAAGCAGAAAATATTCTACCATCCCAATGCAATGTCCCTAGGCATGTGGACTTCTCAAAGGCTCTCTACACATTTGACATTGGACAAAATGATCTGGCATATGGATTACAACATTCAACAGAAGAACAAGTTCGGATGTCCGTACCTGATATTCTAAGCCAGTTCTCACAAGCAGTGCAAGTAAGCAGTAATCCCTGTCACATGCGACCAGACCAGGGAAAAAAAAAAAAAGAAAGTACTAAAACTTTCCTTTGTGTTTTAGGAATTGTTCAGAGAAGGGGCAAGATTCTTCTGGGTGCATAATACAGGTCCAATTGGTTGCTTGCCATACAATGTAATTTACTACCCCTCAAAGCAGGGTAATCTGGATGAAAGTGGATGTGTGAAGCCCCAGAATGAGATCGCTCAGGAATTTAACAGGCAGCTTAAGGACAAGGTTTGTGAGCTCAATGCACAGCTCTCCAATTCAACCTTCACATATGTGGATGTTTATTCCGCTAAATATGAACTGATAAGTTCTGCAAAGAGTCAAGGTAAGCTGAATTGCTTTCACAGTTATCACTTCAATTGGCTGTTTAAAATTTTAATGTAGTCCCCGGTGTCCATAATCAGGTTTCGTTGATCCGATGAGCTTCTGTTGTGGTAGTTATTATGGTTATCATATAAACTGCGGAAAGACCGCAATAATTAATGGAACAGTTTACGGTATTCCATGCAAGAACCCGTCAATGCACATTAGCTGGGATGGCATACACTATTCCGAGGCAGCTAACCTATGGATAGCAGGTAAAATTCTTTTTGGTTCTCTTTCTCACCCACCATTATCGGTTGAAGAAGCCTGTCAATATATGCAGAACGCATAGTCAATTGCTTCCATTCATTCAGTCAAATGATGATGTTAGAAATCTAATCCTGGTATGCACTTCTGCTTGAATGGAACATTTATTCTGATTTCAATTCACTTTGGTACTATCAGCAATAAATATTTTGGCAAATGGAATCTTTATTTCTTTCTTTGGAATCTTTTGTTGTTTGATAAACAAGTTCCAGTGCCACCAAAGGCAGTTGCGTTGCTAAAAATTAATCATCTCATTCTATAACAGGATTAAAAGCTGAATTCAAAGTTAGGTGCATAGATTACTTCAAAAGCTGGTGAAAGGATTTAGAAGAATCCCATAATAGAAGTTTGAGGTAACAACAGAAGAAAATGATATCTCAATTGTATATTAAGAGATACAAAAAGATAATGACAAATGAAATCTCAACGATTCCTTAAAATCTGTGAAGTATAGATGCAAACTCTCTTGACTCCTCACCACCAACAACAACAGGAGCTGCTCACCCTTCCTCCCCCTTTTTCATGTCTTCCCGACAAGCCCAGTACAGAAGAGTACACAAAAAAGAAAGAGAAAGGAAAAGCAAATGTATCGTGAGTAAACCAATTTGAATTCGTATTGTAGCTATTTAATTTATTACTTATTGTTCGAAATGCCAACAGTCATCTTCCAAACAAAGCAACATTAACCTAATCCTTTACAAGGAATGTCACAGATACGCATATGTACATCAGCAGCATTATGATACCTCAATTGAATCATCTTTTATAACTGGAAGATCAGTGTCAAGTAGAGTTACTAATGATCTGGATTTCCTGCTGCGGACTCTGCCTGCTTCCTTCAACAACTCGGCCAATCTCTGCTTCTCCACATACACGTCAGGATTTGCGGTTCCAAGCTTCTCCTCCCTCATTCCAACAACATATTCCAAAATTTCAATGGCATCATCCAACCTGATGAAAATTGTAAACGGAATAGACAGGTGACATCAAAGCTATATTTGTCAGGTGAACTGGTAACTTAACCCAGATGACATCACTTGGTACGGATGAACAATGTTTAAACGGACTTAATGTAAACAACGAAGTACCTGCCCATTGCATCATAAGTGCCGGCCAGGTTGCTATAGACCCCCAACGTGTCAGGATGATAAGGCCCGTATTCCTGCTCCAAAATGTTTCTTGCTTCTTCAAACAAATCCGCAGCTTCATTTATGGCATACTGCTGTACACAGGCTAGACCCATTTGATTCAAAGCAATCCCAAACAAGGCAGATTTCTTCTCTCCGCTTGCTCGAAACTTGGAAATGGCACTTTTAAAGGTTTCGTATGACTCAGCATAATGTCCCATCATATAATACATGACTCCCATCTGGGCTTCTATTCCTGCAATTGTGCTTTGTTGACCTGGAGTATCACCATAGATCTTCAGGGCACGTTTAAGTAACCTGAGTGCCTGTCCCAGTTCATTCATAGATTGGTATATAGCAGAAATGTCAATGAAGCCACTGGCTATCTCTTCTGCGGGGATTCCATGATTAGGCTTTTCATAAATCCTGAGAGCGTTTTCACAGTATGATTTAGAGTCCCGAAACTTTCCTATCCTATTGTATAAGTCAGCCAAACGTACATAAACTGAAGCAGCTGCTGGATGATTTTCTCCTTTATTTGACTTGAATACAGTGAGCCCTTTCTGATAAGAAAAAACAGCTTCATCGTACCGTGCCAACGACAAATATGCATCCCCAATGCTGCAATCAGTTGAAGCAACGTCGACGTCCTGGCCATGTGATGCCATGGACATGCTTGCTAAAACATAATGCTCAAGGGCGGATTCGTAATCTCCTTTAGCATCGCAGATAAGTCCCATCAGTCTCCTATCTGCTGCTTCTTCAAGTGAAGCAGGGCCACCTTTCTCCCTGTGGATGTCAAGTGCCATCTGACATAGCTTCTCAGCCTCGTCAAATTGCAAAGCTTGAACATGAGCCTCTGCCAAATACCTGCATGTCTCACCAACTCGGGGATCTGTTTCTCCTAACACTTGCCTCTGGATTTCCAGACCAGCTGTATAACACAAGATTGAATTTTCAACTTGTCCCAGCATTGCGTAGGTATCACCCAATTGCATGCACCCAGCAAATTTAGCAAGAGCATGGTTTTGTCCATCTTCTAACACGGGAATTTCAATGGACTGCTCCAGCACAGGAATTGCCTCGTTATATTGGCCTAGACTGCAGTATATAGCTGCCAAAACATGTAAAGACATCACATGGTCTAAATTGGGCTTCCCGTTTGTACACGTCTCAAATGATTTAGTCGCTCTTATAGCCAATTCAAGAGCCTTTTGCAGGTTTTCACCTGAAGAAATTATATCCCTTGTCTGCTTAAGCAAGAAGAGTCCAAGGACAGGGTTGTCCAAGCCTCCCTCAAGAAGATTCTCAGTTCCACTCTGAAACTTTCCCCGCAGAGAAGCGAAATTTCTCTGCTTCTTCATCGGGAAAGCTGCATTTGGCGTTCTCATGTTCCTCTCATACCGCCTACCAACCAAAGGTTTCTCATGAGAAGATCTGCCTCTGGGACTTGATTTCTCAGACGCTACAGCATCTGATTGCATGCGGAAAAGCTGCTTTCTTAAACTTGCGGATAGCATTTTATCCCTACTTGTAGGCTTCTGATCAATAGATATAGATCTATTATCCTTCTCAGGGGTAGTGTCATCAACATTTCCTTCTTCTTTATGCTCCGCAACCACCTCTTTGGTTATCTCCACTTCTCCAATGTCTCCAACAAGATGGCACAATTCAGAATCAATCCTTGATTCCTCACCATATGACAGAAAACTTGCTCTTGAAGGTGAAGGCTCGGAGCTCTGCATCTCACAGACATTTTGGTACAACTGTTCAATAGATGTGTCAACCAACCCATCAATAGCCAGGTCAATGGAATCACTGCGAGGACTCTGGGGACTCAACGCACATTTTGGAGATCGTTGCTGGTTTAAGCTTCCCTTGTATGGTGGGTAGTTATCGTTGGTATCATAACCTATTCCTTCTCCAGTAAGTGCACCCATGGCCAGTCCAGGCATTTCCCTGAAGAATAATCAATCAACAGCTAAGAAATTAAAGAATGTATGAAGTTCAAGATTATTTAAAAATCTAATAAGCTAAAGACGTTAGTGATAAAGAAGCATATTCTCTTTTGAAGACAACAAGAAATCAAGCTTCTGCAGGAGGTGCTGAATCCCAATGCAAGATCTCAGGCATGAATGGAAATGGAAACATAATCTAAAACTTGTTGAAGAAACTTCCCATTTGAGCCCAAGGCTGATATACAATTTGAAAAATGAAGTATAAAGAATCTATATCAAATAACCCGATAGAAAGTATGTTCGTCAGATGTTCTCTGTCACCAAAATGCCTAAAAAATGCAGCAGTGCATATCTGGAATTACCTTATTCATACTCAGAAAAGATAGAAGAATCAGAAGGATAACCTCAATTCTGATATCTCATTGAATGTAAAATCCAATTTATGGTTCAATTCCATGAAACAAGTTCAAACAACTACAAGGAATACACTTTGAAAAGCAGAACACAATTCTAAAGAAGAACAACAACAACAAAATCCGAACTTGGAACAAAAATCCAAAAAGAAGGCACAGAAAGGAAATGATAAAAGAATGGTACCTTAAACTGTTGTATTCAAGAAAAAGAAAGACCAAACTTTTCTTTTATGTTCTCTCTGGGATGTCTATACAGAAATGGAGATATGACAATGGAGTGTATATATCTGTTTCCCTATATATACCAACTAGAAGCTGAAGAAGATGACATTTTGAGACATGGGTAGGGGCAAAACTGGGAATGAAAAACAGGGATCAATGTGTTATATATAACATATCGTGTACAGATAGACATGTAATACATATGCAGGTGTGGGGTTGCAGAGATGGGAATGTCGAAGCAATAAGGAAGGCGACTTCTCCCCCACCCACGTCTTCTCTCTCTCTCTCTCTATTTCCTTTAATTTCCATTTTATTCAAATTTCTTGTTACATATTATTTGTTAATTTAGTTAATACTCCATTTCTATGTAATAAAATTTACGAGTGCTTCATATAATTATAAATTAGAAAAATTGGATATTGTTTTCTTTATCATTTTTATTTTATGCTTTCTAATTCTTTTTTAAATGACTATGAGCGTTATGGAGTTGGCGCGATTAACGGCTTTTCAACGGAAAAAGAAGGAGGGAATGTTTAGGTGACAGTGGAAACTGGTACGAAGCGCGAAGGTTTTGTTTCATTGGTACACGTAGACGTACAAGGATTCGTCTTTGACAAGGATTCGATCCAATGATTGGAGTATTGGAGTCTATGAATGGGGCCCACGCAGACTAGTCGGAAACTGCCAGCTGAATCCTGGCTGTTGGTGGTCCCAGTGGCAGGCTGGGGGATCCGTGGGCCCGAATGCACCGCGGTGACCCGAACCAGATGATAGGGATCACATTTAGCACTTCTGTGCAATTGGAAATTTTTGTGTTTAACATCAATAATTGAGCATTTAAACAACATTTTCTCGCGATTTTTCCAATTAGGTATTCAATATCAACCAGAAAGTCTTACCTGGTGAATAAGAAAATAGCATTATCCCTGTGTTTACTAAAATGTAAATATTCTCTCCATATATGAAATTTCTGATTAAAAATATTTATACTTCTTAATGCAATAAATTAAAAATATAAATCTTAAGGAAGATTTTCTTAATTTTTCATTTGAAATTAGCATCAAGTTATTTGTTTTTCCAATTAATTTACTAAATAGTGAGTTTCAAATTTTAAGAAATTGAAAGGAAATGATTGGACATGCAAAAATCAAAAGATTTTGGTAGTATGATCATGAGGTTATTTTTGATAATCTAGAGAACTCTTTTTGTCTCAATTATCAATTATTAGTAGGATTAATTATATTAACCTATTTTGATTTTTTTAATTTTTAATAATATATTTTAAAAATAATCACTTACCCATCCATAATATTGCTTAGTTGTCATACAATCTCCTTCTTCCATTAATTTAAGTTCAATCATAGTCAGTCTCAAAATTATTTTATATTATTTTTATTAAAATAAAAATAAAATAACAAAATATTATGGAAGAGATTATATGATTAAAATTAATTGATATCAATATAAAAATTCAAATAAAAATAAAATAGTAGGAAACCAGCGAATTTAACTCTTTTTATGGTGACATCTCTACATATTTGGATTGAAAAAAGAAATACTCATCTTTCATTTTGATTAATGATTATCATCCTGGCTACACTGAGAAAAGGCATGGGATGGGAGGGAGCGCATGATTCTTGCGTCTTGTCAAATCACACAGAAGTTTGTAACGCTCATACAGTCATAATGAGTTCCAAAAGTAGAAATCTCGTAAATAATGGTTTTCCAATACTGAAACTATTGTGACATAGAATGCCATTGGAAGAAACCGTAAAGAAAGGGCCTTAGACTGCTAGAGCAATAGTATAAAATGATTGAAGCGGACATGGGCATCCACTAGGCAACCTGGACTCCGTCGCAAGAAGGCAAGTCAACATTACCAGGGTTGTTGATTATAAAATTCAACATCATCATCATCGTAGCACCACAGTATATATATGCTGATGTTGCAACTTCCCCTGCCAACCCAATGGCTTGTTTAGGTGGTCAGGGGAGAGCTTCGGCTTAGCCTTCAACTTCACCAACCGAAGTAGCCTAAAAATTACACGCAAATGAGCAAAGGGAATCTACTGGTCTTTTTGTGCGGTAAACTAGAGAGTTTTAGAGTAATTCATGGGTTACCATGTACTAAATGAGAACCGACTTTGAAGCTTAAACTTGACTTGCACAATGAAGTTGAGTAGGTATCGTCCAAAACCCAAATTAGAGAAATGAAAAGAAACTCCAAGTTGAGTAGGTTTCTTACCAATTCAATGATAGGGAATCCAAAAGTGAAATACCAACAAACAATCTTCATTTTGTATTGGAGTGTGTTATTCATGTAACCACTTCTGTACACATCCGATCAATACTTCAAATTCTCTCATCACAACAGCACTAACATTGACAGCAGCCACTAAATATAATATATAATATAATAATAAGATTCAAGAAAGATTGATTATGAATTATCCAACCACACTATTAATACATGTATTTAATACTAGTACCTAACGGTGTCCATGATTTGTCTACTAATCAACTTCCAATTATTGATTCCAATCCTCTTCATTATAAACGAAAACAAAGAGCTCCCATCAGTGCTTGGTAGTCCAAGCACAAGTAGAATCCATCACGAATTAGAATTAGTGTGTTCCATACCATACCGGCACTGATTAGAAATTAGTACGAAATTGAAGTATGTTATATTAAATTTAAATACAGATTGGTACCGAAACATACTAGTTAGTATCAGTTGGTACGCAGTATCGATCGATACCCAAAAAAATAAAAAATAAAAAACTATTTAAAAAAAATAAAAATTTTGTATTATGACCTTTTTAAGTTTAAAATTAAATTAAAAATTATACAATATAATACATTTATAGACTATTTTACAAATTTTATAAAATTCAAAAACCAATTTATAATTTTAAAAAAATTATCCGAAATAGTACCGTTATTGATTGATATCGATATAATACCATTTTAAAGACGAATCTGATATCAGTACCAGTATGTTATTTAATACATTGATTACGATGCGTGTCTATTTTTAAATTTTTTTAAAATTTTAATTATGCCTAGCGCAATTTAGAATAGAAATTTCAATTCAAAAGTTAACTCGATTTATTTAAAACGAGTTTCAATTTTAAAATTTAACTCGATTTATTTTAAAGTTTTATATTCCAATTTAATTTGTAAATAAATAATAATTACAAAATTTTAAAAAAAGTACGTAATCAAAAGATATATATATATATATAATATTTTTATCTTGGTAAAGTATGTGGGATAAAAACCATAGAGGTATACAAATTCAAAAATCAAAAGAAATGGTTGTGTGACATCTCATATAGGATCAATGCCAATTTTTGTATTGAGATGAAAAGAAAGTGAAAATGTTTATAAACGTATGGAACATGACTGTTAAACACCGTTAATCAACTGTTGATTTTATAATACCTGAAAATAAGATTGTTGATGGATTAATGTGTACTTGAATTGTTTTAGATGATTAATCTTTAGGAGTGCGATGTTCGGTCGAGAACGGACTAACTGAGTTTGGTGGGCCTATAACGCTTGGGATCAGTAAGGGCGACGAATAATGATGGACAACAAGTTAAGCTCGTGAGCAACGAGCAACTCATTGCTTAACTGGTTCCCAGTTGAAGGGATGTGAATGTGAATATCCAGCGTTGAATGTAATAAAAGATGAACATTAGAAAATGAAGAAAAAGATGAATTCCAAGCCTTGTATGAAAAAAATAAAAGGGTGAAAGATTATATATATATATAGAATAAGATTATTAATCAAATTTTATTTGTAAATTCAAAGTAAAACAACATTATTACTAATTCAATCTGAACTTGAATTAAAAGATAAAAGCATTAATAAATGTATAGAACACAGTTACTGATCAACTTTTATTTTATGAGTTTGAAATAAAATTATGATTTAAATTATGGAATTGAGTTGTTTCAAGTTGACATTTTCTTAAATAGATAATTAATATGGATTTAAAGGACACTTAGATATATTTACTCAATTTGAAATACATTTAATAAAAATAAAATTTTAAAAGTTTATTATGTTTAGAGATAGCTATCAAATTTTACAATAAAAATAAATATATACTAGACATAATTTCAAAATAAGTCTAAATATAAAATTAGAAGAGAATTCACTTATTTTACAATTAATGATAAAAGAACAAAGAGTGAATAATAAAGTTTACTGATAACATGATTTATTTAATATTGAAATGAACAGAAATTAAATATGTTTGACTTGGAAAAAGTGTAATATAAAATTAAAATTTTAATAATTAAAGGAAAAAGAAAAAATACGTATAGAATTTATGAGAACGCTTACAAGCATCAAAATAAAAATATCATAAGTATAAATTGTTGAAATTATTGAGCTGAGTTGGGATTTTTAAA
>JAOXYD010000008.1:9962364-9982559 GCA_028565735.1 Pinacopodium congolense
ATTAATATTAAATAATAATATATTTTTAATATAAAATAATAATATATGTTAAATAAATCAAATTAATAAATCAAATTTTAATGCATATTTTTTTAAAAGTAAAAGAAAATATATTAGAGAAGAAATAGGAATGTATAGACAGCAAAGCCTGTAAGTTGGACAAAGAAAAAAGGTTTACAAATATGCCAACAAAACAAAAGTTAGCAAAACAACAACAAAAGAGAAAGTGACAAAAGAGCAAAGCCACCGAACAACAAAACACCTAGAAGGCCATTGGCCACTGAAGAGTATGAGGCATGAGAGGCAATCAATTGCAGTCCTAATTAGCTCTACGTGTCCATCATGTTCCATTTTCTTGGGCAAGCTGAAGTGTAAAGGATTCATAAGTTGTGAGCCAGATCATAAAGTCAGATAAGGCTGGTGTTTTGAAAAATACATTAATTCCTTTCTTTCCACATCACATATAGGGTTTAAGCTATGGCAGTCTTAGCTATGGTTAAGTCACCATTACTTAGAGGAGATTGCTATCGAAGTCACAAAAGATATTAGCACACGAGGAGAGAAAATCATGAGGCCACATAGCCTCTAAATTGCTATCCAGAGATAAGAGGCCAGGCGAAACTTGAAGATATGTGCAAGATTATCTCTAGTTTATCATTGCTGAGAGAGCAAGTGGTTTGTATTTGCAAAAACATAGATAAACAGTCAACAATAGGAAGGCGATTAAGTAGCACCAACCAAGTGGTAATTGCAATTCGCGGGAGGGTTATCTTGAGCTAGACTTGTTTGTGCTAGTCAACTTTACTGAAGTAGAGCCGGAAGAGATTCCTATTGGAGCCATTGGTGAAGCTGTGAGAATGGTGGGTCATCCAGATAAACTTGTTAGACAGGGAACCATTCATATTGATTTTATGGAGTTGTAATTTGACAGGGGAGTCCAAAAAGTTTTGAATGTAAGGGAGATACATATTCAAAGATTATGAGAATGTTGCAATGTTTAGGAAGATAGATTTGAGTGAAGACAAGGCTGAAAGGGAATTAAAAAGGTTAGAGTCTAGAAATTAATCATGCCAAAAAGAAGAATGATTGTTGTCTTATGGTATCTCTAAATCTAAGAAAATTCACCATTATCCACAATAAGGTGGTATTAGGTCAAAGTTGCCATAAGATAGTTTGGCATAAGTAATGTGAATGGACCCAACAAATCCATAGGGACTCTTTGTCATTGAGAAGCCACCATATTTGTTTTACTATAAGGGTTTGATTGGTGACTTTAATTAACAGGATGCTAAGACCTCTTTCATTCTTTAGAGCATATAGGTTCTTCCAAGAAATTTTTACAAGTCCTCGCCTATCCATCGAGCCACTCCATAAAAATTGTCGCATCATCTACTCCATCAACTTGACAACTTTAGTAGGTAAGAAGATGTACCCACACCAGCAGAGGTGGAAGCTATTGAGCATTGCATTGATTATTTACTATAGAGAGGTTCCTATGGAATCTTTAAATAAAATGAAAGAATTATGATATGGCTGGCCTTTTGGTGGATATTGGAATGCCTAGATAGATGAATGGAAGGGGAACCATTTGCAATCCAGTCAAGGCAGTGAACTAGGCGACTAAAGCTTGAACACGAGCTAACAAGAAGAGTTAAGACTTGGAAGAGTTCATAATGAGGCCAAATAATTGCCACAAAGTGTTGAGACTAGACATGAATAGACTGATGGAAGCTAAATTTGCTCAAGAGAATAAGAGGAGATCGTCTGCGAAAGAAAGGCTAGCTATCCCCTTATTTCTTACATTTAAAGTGAAACTTGAAAGCATTTTAACATATACTACTTTTGTGGTTTGCTAATTTTTAGTAATCCCTTATAAACATGGCTATTCATGTGTCTTTAAAATATAAATTCAATGAAGTTTAACAAAAACATTTACCAAAGTTATGGGGATGTTGGTGTCTTTTACCTTATAATTGAAATTAAAATGGATTTTAGTAAAATTAGCAACAGACTCAAGAAGATTTTAATGAATTTTTACAGAGATTGGTAGAAGTTGCATGAAAATTTTAATATCATCCTACTTGTGTAATAGATAAATTATATTTTAAATTATTAACTTTACTCAATTTTGTAATATTAGATAGAAATATAGAAAATATCAATCAAATGTGAGAAGATTTTAATAAATAAATTAAAAACTTATGCTTATAAAATCACATTTAACGTTATCAAAAACACCATATTTTACTTATCAAAATTTCATGTATTGTCTAATGTAAAATGGCCTAGCTTATGTGGTGATCCATATTAACAAAGTTAATGACAATGTCATTCTTTTAGATTTCTTTGCAAATAGGATTATTTTCTTCATATATTTTGGCTATCATATGCTACTTATCTTATTTCTTTCAATAAAACCTAAGGTAATGATGATCTAGACTGATCAATATTGGAAACAATATTGGTAGAAGTGTAATTTGATTGTAAACCATACCTAATGGGCATGAATGACAATGAGATGCAATGTTTGATGACGGAGTTATGAGATGTTGAATTATGGTGGGTCTATCTATACCCATCCAAGTATGAATGTCTTTTAGGAGAGTCTAAAAGTTTTATCAATTTGAATTAGATGTGTAACATTATTATAATGATAATTATTAGAGAATATTCAATGTATCATGTCATTATTAGTCATTTACTTTTTTTACCAAGTTTAATGTTGATGGATATGGGTAATTTATTGGATAATATTCTGTGTATCATCTCTTTATTGGCTATTTATTTATTACCTAGTTTATTAGTAATATATATGGACAATCTATATATAAACATAATTTTAAAACCTGATAATTGTATGTCTAGGCTAAATTTGCGTAATTTATCCTGAGATCAAGAGCTAGAACCAATCTTTCATATATACATATATTTTGTATAAGATTATGATATAAGAATAGTGTTTTTTTTAACCAAAAAGATTCTTCCTTTGTATAGATACTTCCTTTCTTTAATTTCTTCATGGTATAGAAGTAGCGATCTTGCTTTTTTTTGTTTATTTCTTAAATTTCTTTTATCATAATTGATAAAAATTTTACTGATATAACTACATTTTCAAAGGAGGTGGTTGTGGCCTTACCTGGGGCTATTTTTAATGATGATGTCAATACTTCTTAAAAATTAAATTCCGTACTCTTAAATGAATTTAATTATCTTCTTTGGTTATGGATAGTTATTATTAATATTACTATTGGTGGAAGATTAAAATTGGAGTTTATCAATGACAAGGAAAAAGCTCCAAAATCTTTCTTTAAAAAAAGTTCCTAATTTTGATTAATCAAAGTGTGAGGTCTGGCTATCAAAGGACCAGTTGGTTATATCTTGAATTCTCAACTCAATGGAGCATAATTTTTTTTGAAAATTTCAATTAGTATGAATCTTCATTCGATCTCTATGAAGCTATTTAAAGTATGTATGGCAATTAAAATAATTTTGCTTAAAATTTTCACATTCAATGATAGATTTCCAACCTTCATCAAGATGGAAAACCATTTTTAAGTTTGTTGGGCAGTTTAAAAAACTTGTGGAGCAAGGGAAGCTTTATCGACCTTATATTATTGATCTAGTCGTTTTGCAAAAACAAATAGTAAAAGATTAAAATTTTCTAATTATTGGTGAGGCTTGGTTTTAAATATGAGGATTTAAGGTGCCATATTTTGATGAATGTTGAACTTTTATCCTCAAAGAGTATTTGTACAACTATTCAACGTAAAGAGGTTTATAAGAAGTTTATGTCTTATGATACTATTTCTAGTACTCCAAATATTAATCTCCTTAAAGAAAACTCTACAAAGGTAAGCATCTAGACTTTAAATATGAACACTAAAATTATCTTGATCATTCAATGGACCATTGCTGGAGTTGTCAACTAAAGCTAAAGCCTAAATTTGTAAAGGATAAAAATGGAGGAGATAAAAAAGAATCACTAATCATAAGGCTCATTTGACCACCATATTGCTAAATCTTTTTCCTCTAATCTTATTGTTTTGCTTAATAATTTTTCTAATTGCTTATAAGAAAAGCAAGGTCATGAAATAGTTCAAGATGGTGTTGTTAACCAAAAACATGATGAGCCTACTATACTCCTCGGTAAATTTATTGTATTCTTGGCTAATGCAAAGTCTGAAACTAGCTGAAGTATTATGATGCTTTATGATTGCATTAAAGATTGGTAATCTATGTGATTTAAATGTTATTAATTTGGGTGGCACAAATCATATATCAAATAAATCAAACAATATTAGTGACTTTATTCCTTAATTAAACTTCTTCTTTTGTTTCTATAGCTAATGGGAAAGATGCTTTTGTTAAAAGTAAGGGAAAATTTAAACTCACCTAAGATACTATAGAATCTAAACTTTTTATGTTCCTTTTTTTCCCTTTTCAATTGCTTTCCATTAGAGTTCATTCTCAACTAAATAATTATGAATCTGTCTAAAGCACTCATGATTGTGAGACTTATTATTATTTTAAGTTTGCTATGCTTACTTTTATTCCATTAGTATCTAAAAATTCTCAAGCATTTTAAATTATACATTCAGATGTATGGGGACCTTTTTCCATTTCTCTTGATGGTTTTAAATATTTTATAACCTTTATTGATGATTTTTTAAAGGCTACATAAGTATATATATTGAAATTAAAAGGTTAAGTATTTAGTTATTCCAAGGATTTTCATATATTGGTTATTACTCAATTCGTAGCTCATATTAAAATTCTTAGATATGATGATGGCATAAAATATACATCTCATAACATGACAAGCTACTTAATTTCTAATGAAATATTGTATCAAACTAATTATGCTTATACACCCAACAAAATGGAGTTGCCAAACATAAAAAACCATGATTTTCTGGAGAAAAAATTGAGTCATAATACTTCAAATAAATGTTCCAAATTCATTATAATCTAATGGAATTCTTACTGCCACTTACTTTATCAATCACTTACTTATTGAGTGCCAGATTTTCAATATCCTCTTGAAGTTTTGCAAGTTAAAAAGTCAAATTGATCTTATTTAAAAACTTGATGATGCACTTGATCTACAAGTAATTAAGTGTATATTCTTGAATTATTTATAAATAAAGAAGGGGTATAAGTATTATGATGTTTTCATTAAAATATTATACGTCATTAAGAATGCTTGATTTGTTAAGATAAGCCTATATTTTTCATTTTCTAACTAGGGGGAGATACTGGCTAAATTATGTTCTTTACTAAGTGTTAAACCTTATTATAAACATTCAACTGATATTCTTCTAGAACCAGCTATACTAGCTTAGGTTCAATTAAACATATCACTTATAACATGTCATATACTGCTGACATTGTATCCTAAGAAGTTAATATTAATTTAGATGAGCGTGAATCATCTAATACATAAGGTCAATCATTAGTTCCTTTGAGTAATCCTCTACAAGATTGTCATCCTTCTAAAACATTGCAAAATTATGTTGTTCATATAATTAGGTACCTACCTTATCAAATATCTGACTTATCAAAGACTATCATCTTCACACATAAATTTTCTTATAGTTATCTTCAATGTTCATGAGACTAAAATTTTTCAAGAAGTTTATTATCAAGCTGTATGGAGAAAAGCTATGTATGAAGACTTGATAACAATAGTAAACAATAATACTTAGAGCATCTTTCCACTCCCTAGTGGCAAAAAAATAGTTAATAATCAATTAGATTTTAAAGCTAAATTCAACCTAGATGGATTTGTGAATCACTATTAGGCATAACTTGTTTTTCAAGGGTTTACTCAAAACAAAGGACTCTTTCTTAATTAGTTTAAGCAAAACATTTAGGATTTACTTCAAGATTTCGATATGCTATACACTAAAACTATTGTCATTCCTTTACATTAAACTGAACCTTGACCCCGTGGGAGAACCTCTTGATTCACTAAGTTATTATCAAAAGCTTATAGGAAAAGCTTATCTATTTAATTATCACTCGACCAGACATTATATTTATTATAAGGCTTGTTAGTCAATATATGAATGCATATATTATTTATCATTTATACATAGTGAAACACATCTCGTAGGATTAAAAGGGATGATAAGATGTAGGATAATTATGAAAAAAATGGAAATGTTATTAATAACTAAATGTTTTATTATAATTTTTAAAAAAATGAAAATTTTATGGGATATATTGATTCTAATTGGGCTGACAATACTCTTGATCATCAATTTTATGGGATATATTTTATAGGATAATTCTCGACTGAAAGTAAGGAGAGGAGTCCACCCCCAAACCAAAAACGGAAATGGAAGCCTCTCTAGTCACTCCCCATTCTCTCTTAAATCAAGCTCGCCATCAAGCCTTAGGCATGTCGACCGGGTCCTTCCTTGTTGTTTTCTTTCTGCCACGAGAAAGATGCACAAAAGAGATATGCCCAACGCCTTGAGGATTCGTTGAGATTGTTGTCTCGATATGAAGAAGGAGTGGGAGACAAGAACAACTACTAATCCATTCATTTCTGTGTCGATGCATTAGGCTATAATACGACAAAAAAATGATCTTTTCATGCTTAAAATTTCAAGAGAGAATTTGGCCTATCAATCCCTTAAAAACACAATTTTCCCTAGTCTAATCGTGCTACTTGAATTAAAGCTTCAATATGTTTCATGGAAAAGCAAAAAACAACATATGGTAACTCATTCTAGCGCTAAAGCTAAGTATCATGTTATAGCCTCAGTAGCTTATGAGCTAGTATGGCTTAGAAATCTTTTTACCAATCTGGGTTGTTCATATATTACTCTATGACTATTTTTTTTTAATGATAATTAGGCTGCCATGCATATTGCAGCTAAACCTCTATTCTATGAAAGGACAAAACATATTAAAGTGAATTGTTACTATATTTGTCATCAAGTTTAGTTTAAGCTTATTAATACTCATTATGTAAAAACTAGTATCTAGCTTATAAATGTGTTATTTAAAGTTCTACCATGTACTCAATTTCACCAACTCTTGAGCAAGCCTAGTTCTACCAATCCTCTGGATCTAGCTTAAAGGGTATTATTGAGGAATGTTCTATGTATAATATCATTATTAGCTATTTATTTATTACTTGGTTTAGTGATGATAGATATAGGTAATTTATTGAATATATATTTATCATGTTATCAATAGTTAAGTGATGATTGATATAGGTAATTTATTGAAGAATATTCTATATATCATGTTATCATTAGTTATTTATTTATTGCCTAGTTTTATGGTGATAGATGTGGAAAATATAAACAAAATTCTAGAATCTAATAATTATTTATCTGAGCTAAATAAACAGGAGAGTCATAAACTGAGTAGTTAGGACCAATCTTCTATATATACATGTATTCTATATGAGATAATAATATAAGTATAAAGTTTTCTTTATCAAAAGGTTTCTTCCTTTCGTTAGACACTTCCTTTCTTTAATTTCTTCATTAATATTATGTTTAAGTATTATCATAACCGTAAAATATAGGGTTAAATTTATCACGAGTTCTTGTGATTTGGTCAATTATTATTTAAGTTCATGTAGTTTAAAAAATATTAAATAAATTCCTGAAGTTCTAAATTACTTTCACTCATTAGCTTTTTATTAAATTTACTCTATGTGGCATTACGAAATACCAGTTAAATATGCCTATGTAGCACATTATGTACGCATGGTAGGGACACGTGCTGCCTTGTTGTATTTTTCTATCCTAGGACCAAAACAACGTTGTTTTGATAATTATCAAAATTCAATTTTCTCATTATTAAAATAACACTTTTTTTCAAAATAAAGAAAATACTAACTCTAATGATTAAAATAATGTTGTTTTCATTATTTGCCCTTTTATCTCCTTCCTATGGAAGGTCATCATTTTTGGCACCGTCTCCTCTCGACGTTTTGATCTCCTTCTTCCCCTCCCTCTAGTAACGACGTCTCCTTGGCCATAATGATGGTAACATGTTGGTATAATGATTATATTATGTTTGGTGCATCTAAAATCAAATATTAAAGTCATTAAATCTTGTCTCCTATTCATTTATTATGGCTAGTAAAGAGGTGGTAAGTTGTAAGTTAACAAATGACTATAGGGGAAATGTTGAAATTGTACATGGCAACCTTCAGTTTCTGAAAGTTATTAATAGTTGCGTGATGAGCTTAAAAAGTGATTTTCTCACTTAGGTTATTATTGTATCTATGGGATAGGATGTAATTTTACTCGTTTATTAGTTTTTCAGAAGCATGAAACATTGAACTCTAAAGGGTTATATGTTCTCATTAAAACATTGACATTGAACTAACAAAATAATGTCCTTGATCTTTTCCATTTCACTGTGCACTCTTAGTTATGACTAACCAAGGCAAGGCATTTAACCACACAAACAAGGTTGTCGACTTTCTACCAAATATGATGGTTTTTGCAATTATAACTAAGGATGGTTTATTTTCAAATACTTGATCCACTATTGTTTGGGAGGAGAAGAAGGAGGCGAACATGTAAGAAAGAATATAAAGACAAAGTTAGAAAGGTAGATACCAATAAGTTGTAAAAAAAAATGACGTTATTTTAGAGCAAACCAGCATTGTTTTGATTATTAAAATTAGTAATTTCTTTATTTTGCAAAACAACATCTTTTTGATAATTAGCAAACGACATCATTTTAGTTTTAGGATAATATGGTGTCATGTGTCATGACTATGACTATATGATATTCTAGATGTTCATGTCTAGTTAGAATGTAGTCATATTACGTAAGAATAATTTAAATTTAAGAGACTTATTTAATAATTTTAAAATTATATGAATCTTATTGATACTTGATTAAATTATAAGAACTCATGGTGAATTTAACCTGAAAATCAAACATGTTCTTTTAAGTGGATGTTAGGATTTGAAATGATTTTGATCATAGAATATATAATAGGGTTAGCTGCCAACAATTATTACCTAAAAGATTGTATGACTACTGAATGTTCAACTCAGTCTTACAACCGTGATAGGCATGTTAATAATCATAAAATAACATATTGTATGCCTTTATAGTAATATCATAGAGTTACGGAATAAGTTACATGGGCCTATAATCTACAGATTATATTTTATTATTATTATTATAATAATAAATATAATATTATTATATTAGAATCGGCTACTACCGACCATAAAATGTTGGCGTGTAGTCGGTCCTAGGGTTAAATGCTCCTATACTTTGAGAGAGACTTGCATTATTTTGCTGGAGTAGAAATACAACTAGACGTATATACTCATTTCACAACCTCAACCAGTGCGGAATTCACCATCGTAGTTGAGATTCTGACCTCCTACTTTCACTGTTTTCTAAAGTAGACTTGAAGACGATCCACTCATCTAACTGAAGGTCCAATCTTGTAGCTTGTTATTGCGGTGCACGCACACATTCAAGCCTAAAGGAAAAGAGCGCTGCCATACTTATGACACTTGGATAACCTAGGATGACTTATTTTGGTTGCTTAAGCCACAGACCACATCCACATATAAACTTCTCTTTTTCGTAAAGTTCTGGCACTTCTGGCAACCACACGCACAACATTAAAAATTCAATAGCCATGCGAGAGAGAGAGAGAGGGAGGTTGAACTGTTGAAGGGTGAAGAGGGACGCTGGTTTCATCACTCTGGTTTCAGAATGGGACCCAAGAATTTGGATTTGAACTAATGTTTTATGCTTGTTTTTTAAGGTTAGAAAGCATCAACTTGTAGAGATTCCTTCTCTAGCTCCTACTAGTATAAATACCCTCCTTCCCCCAACTCCATCATCACATATCTCTAGCTACATAGTCTTCTCTGCTCTTGAGAAATTTTAACAACTATCTACTTCAGCATCTGTCATGGATAACAGAAATGAGTCATCGGAGACCTTGAGGTATAGTTCCTCATTTACTCTTTCTGTCTCCCTTCTCTTTATGCAGTACACACATGCAAGCCCACAAGCATGCATAGAGTAAAATGCTGTGTGAAGAACATTCACATTGTTTAGTTTGACTTCGTATTAGTTTATGTGCATACAGTCCTATATTAAATCGCGTTATATCTGTTGTCTGTTGCAGAAATAAGTGTGCTGCGTGTTTTAGACAATTCAATAGGATGGAACACCTGGTGGAGCACGTGAAAATCTCATTTCATTCAGTTCATGAACCCATGTGTGGAGTCTGTAAGAAACATTGCAGGTCTTTTGAATCCTTGAGGGAGCATGTAGGTCTCATGGGTAAGTTGCTAAATTCTAGATAATAATATACACTGATTTAGAGTCTTTTTACTTGAGTTCGATCTTGACTTTGGATCCTTGAGTGATAAAGCACTATTTTACTTCTACAGGTCAATTGCCAAAACTAGAATGTAAGAGTATCTTCGCTGGCCGAGGATGCAGATTCTGCTTAGCCATTTTTGATGGCCCTAATGCTCGCAGAGTTCACCAAGAACGGTGCCACTTCTCCGGAGTTAATTCGGTAAAGGTCCAGCTTTGCACTCCGTCATTCCTTCCTGTTTTTTCCCCTTCCCATTTGTATTTAATAACGTTTGGTTCCAAGTTACAAGTGATTTCTCTTTCGTTACTAATATTGATTGGCTCTTCTAGGGTCTACTTGCTCGCATGGCTAATTTAGGCTTGAGAGACAACTTAATTATAGACAGCAATGCTTATGCAAGAGGTCCACAAGTAGTTGCATTAGCTTGCAAGATGGTCGGAGGAGGCAGTGATGGTTCTCTTGACCTTTGTGCAAGAGTTTGCCTCATTGATGAGAACGAAAATCTAATCTTCCACAGTTATGTTAAACCACCAATACCGGTCACCAACTATAGGTAAAAATTGGTTACAAGCTTAAGTATAAGCAAGCTGTTTCTGACAACGAGGCACACCGTATAACTACAAAAACAGAGTTAACACTGAAGTCACGTTCATAATCACTACTTCCAGGTATGAAACCACTGGCATTCGGCCAGAGTACTTGAGAGATGCAATGCCACAAAGGCAAGTCCAAAAGAAGATTCAAGACTTCCTATGTAATGGAGAACCAATGTGGAAAATTCGACCCAGAGGAGGAAAAGCTAGGATTCTCGTTGGTCATGGTTTGGACCATGACCTTGACCGTCTCCAAGTAGAATATCCAGCTGTGATGGTCAGGTAATAAAAAGTCTTTTGCAAATCTATATTTGGTCGGATACATATGGTTATTGGCCTCCTGGATTATTAATAGGAGTGTGATTTCATTTTCATGCTTAATAACAAGTTTTGTATTTAACTCATAATACCATTTTTCCTTTCCTGTATTAAGAGTTAAGAGCCAAGACACTAGCAGTGTCAATTCAGTTGTCTTACTTGGATCATTTCCAATGCAGAGATACTGCAAAATATCCTCCACTAATGAAAACAAGCAAGCTCAGCAATTCACTCAAGTACCTAACCCAAGCTTATCTTGGGTAAGGCTCCTGAAAATGAAAGCCATTTTCTTTCTTGTACCTTGGTCGAAAGTTTAAGCCTCTGATGTCCTACTACTTCATTATTTATAGGTATGACATACAAGGTGGCATGCAAGACCCTTATGAGGATTGTGTAGCAACTATGAGGCTTTACATGAGGATGAGATCCCAAAATCATATGATAGAAGATTACCCACTTGCTTCTGACCAACAAAACAGAAATAACTTCGCTCCATGGAGGCAAAATGAGCTTGAGAAAATGAGCCCAGAAGAACTGCTAGCAATATCTAGGTCCGACTACTACTGCTGGTGCTTAGACTCCAGGGATTAAGTGGACATGCATGGAGCTAATTTAATAGAACTAGGCCTATTGGCATCAGAGGAGGTTACAAGACTGTTAAGTACGTCAGTGTTGATGATTAGCAATTGAAATAAAATCGAATGTTATTCTACAATTTATGCCTTGTACTTGCAAGAGTAACACTTATGTGTGTTTCTAATCTGCAAGAGTAACACTTATAATACCTATGTGTGTTTCATGAACAATAATTAATAACTATCCTAGGAGATTTAAACATCATGTTCTTCAACTTTTTATGAAGTTTCGTGTTACAGCATTTCCCTAAAATTGTCATAGTCGACCAAAGTAATATTTGAGTTGATTCTTCGCCATACATCTGCTACTACTACGCACAGTTGTGGACATGAAACTATCATTTATGATTATCTCTTTGGTGATTTCTACTGGACCGTAGACCCTCAGGCTTTGATGCCCGGTGACTAATTATAAGGACCAAGAGGCAAGGCCTACCTTCTTCTGTTGATGCTGAAAGCAGCCAGAAATTGCACTAGACTTTTGGTTTCATACGGGAAACATTTGGCTCGAGAACGCTGATGAATGTAAAAGTAAAGATAGGCCACTCTAGGAATTTTCTGCAATATTCTAAGGGCATGTTTGTTTAGTTTCTGTCTTGTTTTTTAAATATGAAAATAAAAAAGTATAGAAATAAAAAAATAGCACAAAAATATAGTATGAAAATTGAAAAAAATAAAAAAAATCCAACAAAATACATAAAAATTAATAAAAACATATAAATATATAAATAAAAAATAGAAACAAAAAGTTGGCCTTATTTGTTTTTACTTTAGTTTTTGGTTTTCATTTCTTATTTTTATAAACACAAAAACCAATAAAAACAGTATAGAAACCGAAAAAGATAACATACTAATACAATACAAAAATAAAAAAAAACATAAAAACTAATATACATACTCAAAAACAAAAACAACAAATAGAAACGGGAAGTTATACTTTAGAAGTTGCAGTAGACAGCAAAAAAGATACAATATTGCATAGTAAATTTCAATTAATATGTCAAGTAAAACGTGATGTGTCAAGCCTAGTGTGCGCCCTTTTTTGTCATGTTAAACATGAAAGAAAAAGCGAAGAAATATTGTTATCCTTTAAAATAAGTGGTAGCATTTTCTAAATCAGTTTTAAGTTAGTCATGTTTTCCGTTTATTTTATTTTTCAACTATGTTGCTCATATATTTAAGTGACTTTGATCAATGAAATTTGTAGACATGTTTTAGTCTCTTGTATGTGTTCTTTACTTGTTTTTGTTTCAATTTCAACATTTAGTATCAAAGCCCACTTTTTAAGGAATTTTTAATATGAGAATGAGTAAGTTGAGTGGTTCAATAAAAATACTGTTTCTTTTCAACTCATATTTCATTTGCAAAGTTATAGCACATGAAATAAGAGTATAGGATTGTCAAAATGGTAGCATATTTGTAAGTATATAATCTTTTGGAAGCAATGGGAGAAGAACTAGATGCTCCATCATTATTACATGATTCTACAATGTAAGAAATTAGGAATTACAAGGAAAAAAGTCTAAACTTGTTATGATCAAGAAATGGCTATATTTAGCAGTATCATAAATACTGTTTACTAAAATTATGGACTTAGAAACAAATTTTGAATTTGGAAGTATTTCAAGGATAGGTTTCAGGACAATGTAAGAAGAAAGAACATAAGGGTCTTAAATCTTGAGTTACAAAGGCTTCTTATCTTCAATCCTAAGTTGGTTGCCTAGCTAGGTTATCGATGTTAAGATTATTCTTTTTGTTTGTGACCTAGTTGCTGATTGTATCTTCTCCCTAAAGGAGAATGCCCTCTACAAAGGATGAAGGACTTTAAGATTAAAAAAGAATATTTAAATTGATTATTGAAAATTGTCAATAAACTTAGACTTATCGGTGAAGATATACCAAATAGTAGGAAGGTCAAAAAACTATTGGTCACTTTATAGGAAAATTTTGAAGATAAGATCTCTACATTAGAGGAAATTGATAAGTTTGATTTTGGTTTATGTTTCTATGTTGTTTCTATGTGTTTTAAGTGTTTCCTTGTTTGTTTTAACATTAGTTTACTTGTTTTTTTGCATCTTTTCATGGTCTTTGATGTTTTTAATTGTTTCTTTATATTGTTTAGTGTTTAAGGGTAAATTTTGAGCTTATTTGAGAGATGAATTGATGCACTTTGGTGGTTCGATATATAGGTAGCAGAAATTCTACATTGGATGTAGTTCAGGTGATTTTGAAGATGCATTATACTAACTTATAAAGCTACAAATGTGATTCAATTTTGTGGAGTGCTAGAGCAATATATGAGAAGCTTGCATATCAAATTTCAAGTTAATCAGAGTTCTAGAGAAGGAGTTATAGGTAGAAGAATGAAGGATGCAGAAAGTTGGAAAAGCTGTCAAGTCTGGGGAAATATTCCCATGATTGTGGGAATTATGGCTAATCCCACGATCGTGGGAACTGTGAGCAGAAACACGATGTGGGGCTCACTTATTTGAGGGTTTTTAAGTTTTTTGGACATATAAAAGGGTTAGAAACCTTATGAGCCATCAAGAAACATTTGAAGACTCATTTAAAGAGGCAACAAATAGGTTTTGTGTTTTCCAAAGTAGGAAATCAAGATCATCATCCACCTTTTGGCAAGAATTTCTCATCTATAGAAATTTCAACATAGGAAAAAGAAGAGAAGATTACTCTCATCATCTAGTTTCTTGATCTTTCTCTCTTCTATTATCTTTATTATGGATTTTGTGGTAACTGTGGATGTTATTGACATTATGAGTGGTCAAGTTTATTGTAGAGATTACTTTTGAACTACTTGTTGAACTTTTATCTTGTTTAATTGAATAAATGATGTTTTTGATGAATATTGAGCTTATACCTTGCAATATATTGAGAAATTGAGTTGGGTAATTTGTTGAGGGTTGCATAATGAGAGTTGACACCCTATAGACCTACATTTCATCAAGTTAATTGATTAGTTAGAGAGAGATCTTCACTAATTAGTTGATTACCCATATGATAGCTTTATAACTAGTTAAATTGGTGGACTAGATTTGTAAATTGAGAGATTACTTAATCCATTCCATTTAATTTTGGCTTGAGACATTTAATTACACCTTGAAAGATGGTAATTGAAATATTAGAATGTTTTAGGTGAGGCATAATTCAATCAACACAGTAAAAGGGAGACAAGTTAGGGAAAAAGTGATCTCTAATCCTAAATCTTGAAATCCAAAGTTTCTTCACTTTTGTTCTACTATTTGTTCATTACTAGTTATTTGATTTAGTTTATTTCTCAGTTTTTTTATTTAATTGAAATTGGGTCTTGAATAAAGTATAACCTAAATTAAGTGATCCCTAAGCTATAATTTTTATGGGATCGATATCCGTTCTTTACTACAAGTTACACTTCGTATGCTTACAGTTTTGAGTCTAAAACTAGTTTGATAGTTTTACAACTGATTAATAGAAATTAAGGACTTTATATAGTTCACATTGGCTGAACTTCTCAATGCATGAGAAGTTCATGAGTAAGAAGGCAAATTAAAGAAGAAATCACACTTGAAGGATCGATGTAAGCCAAGTTGTAAGTTTAGACGAATCAAGGTTCAGGCATAGGGAAAATAAAGAAGAAGAAGAAGCAAAAAAGAAAATTTAATTTAGATATTGAAACTAGCAATAATAAAACTCCTGGAGTAAGCAGTAATGGTGTAGGTTGCAATAACAATAGAGGAGACAGTTATCCTCCTTACCATTATTATGAAATAATTAACCATCTTCCTATTAAGTGTTAGGTTAGACCCAATGCAAAATGGAACATGTTAAACCAAAGAAAGTTGCACCTAAATTCTAATGATGATAAAACAATCTTACTACTACTAGTTTTATTATGTTTTAATATTTTAAAAATATAGGCTTGAAGAAAAATGTGGTAAGAGATATAATTTGGAACTTCGGAGCTAAAATGAGAATTTATGAAAAACAAAAGATAAAGAGAAGGATCAAGACTAGGATCATAATCCTAAATAGGTTTTAAAGTTTATGCATATAAGTTACAAAATTAAGAGAAATTGTATGGGGACATTTTTAAATATTCTTTTAGATACATTAAAATCTTTTGGGAATTAATTTAGAATGTTATATTGAATTTTATGAAAAAGAAATGTTTGATATATTTCAAAAAAGGTTGAATGTGTGAAAATATGTTAAAAAGTGTCAAAAACTAGTATAGGAAAAGATTAGTTAATCAATGGAATAGGCTAGTTGACTAATGCAATTACTAGTCAATCGGTGAGTCTGACTGATCAACCAATGAGTGTAAAATCTAAACTATAATTTTAATGAAAATTTTATAATAAATAATTCTTAATGCATTTTAATAGTAATAGATGGCTGGGTGACAAATTTTCACCTATAAATATCTTTCTTCGAGTGTGCATTAGGCATCAAGTGACGTAGGTGTGAATTAGGAAGCATTTGATTATCGTTTAAGGGTGTTTTATTATGTCTGAGTGAAGTTTTTGTGCATTCATTATTGGTTTAGTTATAAGGCCATTTTAACTACTCTGTGTTGTTCAAGTAAGATCTTTTGTAATTGTGTTTTGGGGTGTCATGGTTATTGGATTGAAATTGTAAGGACTACTATTCTCTCGTAAAAAAGAGCATGGTTATAAAAGAGTTTATATTTACCCATGAAGAAGATAAGATAGTGAAATTTTTAATAAAGTGTTAAAGAGCGGACATACTCATAAGATGTGCACCGAACCATTATAAATAAGTTTCTGTCTCTTTTCCCTTATTTATTTACTTTTCAAGTTTCAATTTAAAGTTATATTGATTTATTATATTGATATAAATTACAAATTTTATATAAGATTAATTTTACAATTAAACAAAGACTAAGAAAAATTTTAGAATCACTTAATTCAACATCCTAAGTGTCATATATGTGCCAACAACTGTTATTAGAGGTAGGATTCACATAGGACATATTTCTAATAAAAAAGTGAGTTAAAGGTCATTATGGCATTTTTTTAATAATGAAAGCATATTTAAACCTCTTTAATTTGAAAGTAAAAATTATGGATATTGGAAAATTATCATGAAACACTATACTTATTTATAAGAGTTGCTTTTTGGGAAATTGTAGAGAATGATCTTCACATTCTAATAAAAATAATAGTTGTAGACAATATAGAGACTAAAGTATTAAAAGATGAAAGTGAATGATGCAAAGGATGAGAGACTTATTACCCTTAACAATAAAGTTATACATATTTTATTTTGTATATTGAGTAGAGATGGAATAAATAGAGTTGCTATGTATGAATCTACTCACGAAGTTTTGTTATAAATTAAAGATTACTTATAGAAGCACTAACGAAATTAACAAAGTGGACAATAAGCATTCGAAGGAAAAAATGGCTTGCATATACTTCATAGACAATGATGATGAGGTACTCTCTTACTTAAATGATTATGATAATGATGATAAGGTATCTTTTTATTCCAATTCTAACGATTATTATGTTAATGAGTTAACTTATGATGAATTAGTTAAATGCTTAGAAGTTATAATTGTGAAAAAGAAAAAAGGGTATTCTCTAAGTATAAGGAAGCGTTGAAACTTTTGAATGCATGCAAATTAGAAAATGAGAAGTTGATAAATGAATTGCATAATATTGTAAAATTTAAGGATGTAAATAAGAGCAATGGGCAAAAATTGGTTGAAGAGAATGCTTTGTTAAGAAAGAAGATAAAAATCTTGAGGATTCCATATCAAACTTCACTAAGGGTAAAGAAAAGTTAGAGTACATACTAGTTTTAAAAATGCTTCAAATGATAGAGGTGGCTTAAGATATGTATATATGAATGGATTATCAAAATTTTAGAGCTATTTTTTAAGGGAAAGAATTTAGAAGAAGAACATATATCTAGATCATCTCAAAAACAAATTGCATAATATTTTATCTCAAAATCACAAAGAAAACATCACCCCTTTATATATCATTCTAAATCTAGATTAAAAACTTAAAATCATCTTAGTAAGAATAGGCACAACTTTTACATACAACCTCATTTATTAGACATATTAGCTCGACTCATTTTCATACTCCTTATATATGTATATAACTCTAAGAATACATTCCATTCACATCCTACCTCCCATTACTACATAAGGACAACATAATGCATATATGCCCAAGAATTATAGAAATCATTATTATTCATTTAATGCACCTCATCAAGTTAGATCTAATACCTATGCTAGGACACAATATTACCCATGTAGGCCTTATCACCAAATGAGAACTCATAATGATACAAGACCTAGGAGCTTATATGGACATACATATAAGATGCATACACCTATTTTTTGTCATTTTTATGAATATTATAGATGTTGTTGAACCAATGTAGGTTCCATTTTTTATTTTTATGATAACAAAATATATATTCTACTAATTATATTAAGTGTTTGATGCAAGATTAAAGGATAGGTACATATGATTATGAAAGATTGGATTTAGAGGTCATAATTAAAGGGAAAGAAAGACCAAATATTATAGAAGATTCAAAACCACTTGTTCTTTATCTTAAGCATGTGTAAGTGTCACTTAAAGTTTAACTATTCTAGGGGTTCAACAATTTGTACTCATACATTTTATAAGTTTTAATTTTTGTATAAAGTTTTATGTTGACACTTGAATCAATTTGGCAATTGAAAAAGGCTTTTAAATTAAGTTTTGAAAAGTGTTTAAATTAAGATCAATATTAGAAAAACTTTTAGAGATGTTTGAAAATCTTTTAGTCAAGTTTTTCTATTTTATGCGTTTAAAGATTGATATCAACTATGGTTTTTGAAAGGGCCGTTATAATCCATATTTTGGACATTAACGATAGTTATGCCTAAGAATAATGACACCATTTATCCTCACTAAAAATTGTTATTGATGAGTTTGTCAAGATGTAAACTTACCATTCTTGACAAAATCCTGAAATTCTCTCTTCAAACAGTTATTTGAGTTGTCCAATGTCTCTTAGACATTTGAAACCCAATTTTTGACACCAAAGAGCAGTCTAAAAAAACAATAAATCAGTTTAGAGCTATTTTGTGCAAGAATTTTATAACTTTCACAAAAAAAAGTCTCAAACTTTGCGCTACTCATAATCAATATGTTCTTGTTAACTCCATATTTAGTTTGCTTCTAAACCCTATTTCTTATTCTCTAGTATCTTATTAAAAGGTTTAATTCATGTATTTATTATTTGATTGTTGCTTTTGTGCAAGATTTAATCATTGAGTATCTACTGTTTCTTCAAATAACTTATGTGCTTCTTATTTATCTCTCTGTTTTAATGTTTCTAGATCCCTTTTTGAGCTTTGAATTTATCATTATCTAATTTAAGTTCTTAGTGAAGTCACAAGTCAATTTTTATCTTTTTATTACATTTATAAAATTGAGAATTTTCATTTACAAGATACTGTGCTCAAATATATCAAGTGTTAGTATAGCCTTGTGTTCAACCTAATATCTCTTATTTATAGTTGAGTTTTATATGATTAATTGACTCTTTTTGTTTTTTTTTTTAATCTTTAAGAAGTCCACAAACATTTATCTTGGTCGGTTGCATTTTTGTTTGAGTTTCTTGCTATAAATCATTATAAACATTAAGCTGTCCAATTTCCATATTTCTGCATTATTTAATATTTCATCTTTATTATCATAAATTAGATTTTTAAGTTTAAAAATGATCATATATTCTATTTATTTAGATTTTACAAAGGATTTGAAACTACATTTCATTTTTTAAATATAATTTAGAACCTTTAGTTTATTATAATTTAAGTAAAACACCATAATTGGTGTATTTTCCGTTATTATTATGGGTTAATCCTTTAAAGACTACTCTTTGCTGTTAAAAAAGATTTGTAAAGGATCCTCTTTACCTTTAAAAAGATTGTCAAAGGTTGCTCTTTACCTTCAACAAAGAAGATTTTAATTTGTAAGGATTTCTCTTCACCTATTGAAGAAGATTGCAATTGCTACATTGGTGATAGTGCAAATTCCAACATCTTAGGTGCTGGGAGTGGATTAGGCAATGGTTTTTTGTTGTTAAACTACTATAAATTTTGGTATCTCTTCTTATCCTTATCCTCTTTCCATTATTATTTGGTGTACTCCAAGTTTTATATTTTATTATGATCTTGTATTGTTGATCACTTGTGAAATTGTTCCAACTTTACAATATTGAAGTATTGTTCCATTGATTGACCTTAATATTGGTGTTAATTGTGCAAGGTATTTACTC
>JAOXYD010000008.1:10017708-10039336 GCA_028565735.1 Pinacopodium congolense
CTAAAAAAATTAATTGATAACTCCAATTATATTTTTATTATTCAAAATTTTGAAATTTTTATCTCATAATTATTTTTAATATAAATATTATAAATATAATATTTATATTTTAAAAAGAAAAATAGAATAAATTACATTTTATAATTTAGCCAATTTATCAAACACTTCCTAAACTTTAAAAAAATTTCATATACTTCCTTGAACTCTGAAAAAAATTTCATACATCCTTTAAATTTTGAAAAAATTTCAAACAACTCTCTACCTATGTCACTATTACATCACCTCAGTTACATCAACATTTTTGAACAATCATCTTATCATATCATCTATAACATCAATATTGTTGTACAGTCAACCGTTATAACAATGCCACATCAACTATTATGTCATCCAAAAAAATTTTCAAAAGAATATTGTAAAATACAGGAAGATTGTGATATTTTTTAAAGTAAAGAAAGACGTTCGATAAATAGTAAAAGTTCATGATGACGTTTTAATATTTACTCTAATTTTATTTATTTTGTACTAATTCTATAATAGTCTACTAGTACTGAATAAACTTTTAAAACGTCTTCGGAGTTCCGAGGTTGGATCCGTCTTCTAAATTATTGCAAAGCCAATCTAAACCAGACCTTTTCAGGGTTACACTCTTGTATCTATTCTGAGTCAGTAAAAAGGTTGTGAGAGTGAGATAACAAGACACAAATGCAGAGAAGCGTAGTAGTACGCGTCAAAGATTTGCAGGTACTTTCAGTGAATTCCAGAGTTTCCACTGGGCATGATTTCCAAATTTAAGAAACCGAATCGTCGAAGAAGATAAAAAGAGTTGTCCGGATCAAAAAGGCCTGGGCAAGAAGATCATTTGTTAAGCAGGTAACCAATACTTATATCGTATTACAAAGGATTTAATTTATCATGCTGACAATATGTAGTCTCTAAATCGTCTGCTTCTCCTGTGGAATTGGAGGCACAAGAATCAACGCCCACCCACAACCATGGGGGCTAATTACAATAATCTGGCATCAAACTTGCAAATTTAAAAAGAATTAAGAGAACCAGAACTCAATTCGATGGTGAAAAGCCCTTTTTTGCTTGTGGCCAGTGAAAGCCAACCCAAGAATCTATTCAAAATACATGGATTTTGTTTTTCCTTTTCCGATTATACGACATATGAGAGCCGCAAAAACAGATTTATAAATTGAATGAAACATTTCTACAGCTACACGTCTTTTTCCTTTTCAGTTCCATTTCTTTTTCATTCCCCACTTATACATCTATTTGTTTGTGTACAGTTTGGCCGTTACGGAAGATGATCCCTTAATTCCATCACCACCAATCAACGGACTGAAAGCTTCAGCAGGAATACATAAAAACTCTTATCCTTATAGTCAACCGCTGCACATGCTTCCTATACACTGAGGAGGAGCACTCAATTCATGATTAGTCACCAGATGTGCGTCATTCATAAGCCCAAGCATGAATTTGCAGGATCAATGGCATCAGTGCCAGGAATACCAAAGGCCACCTGATTTCAAGCAATCTAGCAAGGCAGTTCAAACAAATCCAAGAGGCCACACTGAATGATCACCTTCAACCACCACAAGATCAACCTGTTGCCCTTCCACGGAAATTGCAACGAGTCCTGAAAGCTTCAGGAACCATATTTAATAATGAACCTTTTGAGTCCTGCCTCTTCTAAGTCTTCTTATTAGACTTCCTGTTTAGTTTGAATTCGCCCAGAAGAATGGAAATAGGTAATGACTTCTGGTCCACCAAACTGCTGGGGGTCAAACTGTTGCTTAGATTTGAGTTCGATTGCCTATCATACATAATAGCGGCATCAAGGGAATATATACGCGAGGCAAGAGAAGTAATAGTGGAAGTTCTGGCAGCAGCAGAGAGTGATGACCAATACCACCATTCATTCCGCAGAAACTCCATCTTGATCATATCCTCCAATATAATTGTTGCTTGAACCATCTGAAAAGACAAGACGAAAATTCCAAACGGAACTCTAATTTGAAAAAAGTACGTGTTGCTACAAGTAATAAAGCTAACCTCATAAATTGACTTCCCAGATTTAACATGTGATCGCCAGGCCAATCTCTTCTCCAAATCAGATCTTGATGATCTCAAGGCCTCTTCAGGCAGTGCAGCTTCCATGTCAAGCAGATTGACCTTTAATTGCCTTAGAATAACTGAACCTTTACCCATCAAAGGCCTCAATGAAGACTTGGGGACAACACAACAGCAACCAGCCTCAACCTGGAGGAGACTTTTATCTACATAAGACTTCAAATTTTTTCGTTCTAACAATCCCAAATGAGGCTTATCAGATTTTAGCACTTCAAATTTTTCACTTGCAGCAGGGCGTCCAAAGGACCTATTAGATGCACACTGATAGAGTGAATCAGGCTTAATAGCATTGCGCTGTGGGAAGACTAGCTTGTCATCAACATTGAACTCATCACCTTGAATGTTTAAATCTTTGTGAGATGAAACGGAAGTTAAAATAGAATCACTGATGTAAGGAGGTACAGCCATAACAAATGACAGAATCCCATTTGAACCAATAAGACCTACTTCCTTCACCAATTCCTTATTAGAATTTTCTGTCACAAACTTGGAGCTAATTTCTTTCAAGCTATAGGGGCATACGATCTCTTCATCTTGAAACTGAATGAACTTTGACCTGAGCTCAGACTGACCACCAATTGAGCTTGCAGGTATCGTATTTTCACTGTTACAATTTTCCTCAGAGATCATTGATTTTTTATCACCTTTTGCTTTGAAGAAATCGATTCTCTCTTCATTCTTTTCCGGAAGTGGAGGAACTACATTGCACCTTCCATTATTATGGCTCCCAAATTCAGCTTCATAAGAAAAAGTTCTGTGGCAAGAACCGCAGTGGTGCCTGGAAGGCAAAATGGGCTCCAAACAATCACAGCGCCAAATTTTGTCTTCACCAGTCACTTTCGCCTTCTTCACTCGCCTCTTCAATGTGTCCTTTGTGCCTAAATCCATGAGAGTACCGTACTGCTTCTCAAGATGCATAGCAGCTTTGCTAACTAGGCAAGTAGAAGTGATTTTATCATCATTTGAGATGGTTGCCAAAGATATTTGATGCTCTTCCTGAAATTGATTTGTACTTTCTTGTCCTCCTTGGAATCTTAGCTTCATCCACAGCCAAATGGACTCTTTAAGCTGTCTCTCTTTTCCATCCTCATCATTCAACCAATCAATAAGTTCTTTTATTTCTGCATCAGTTTCATAACAAACCCATGGGGGACAAGTAGTCAATGAACTGATGCGGTTGTTGTCCAGCATGTCTCTGTCTCCTGTTCTCTCTCTTTGCTGCAATGTCAAACTCCCATCAACAATTAATCGAGGAAGCATGTCTAATGTTGAAGCCCAGTACAAACGGCCCCTAGAATCACTACCAAGAAAGTCTCTGCGCAATGATTGTTTCTCAAGCTGTGATTCTATGCTCAAGATTGTATTATGCAAATGAAGGATATCATTTCTCAGACTGCTTAACGCAAGATAGGGCGTTTGACACTCATCCACCAGCACAGGGGAGCCATGCTGAACTACATGAATGTTTTCTGAAATTGGAAAAAATCCTTGGTTGCCTGAAGAGTAACCTTGCAATGTAGCCTGCACTTGAACTTCAGAGGTTTCCTTAGTCACTTGATGGAAATGATTTTGTCCACCAGAGTTGCCATTTTCCAGCAAAGATATCTTACGACCATCCATAGCATGCATACCTCCATCTTCATCTTCACCATCCGTACCATCTTGAGTTTGATTGTTGCAGCAACTAATATTGTCAGAATTGATACCAGAAGCCTTTCCATTAATGCCATCAATATCTTTTCCATCTTTCTCACACTCTACTGCTGGTGAATCAACAGTGAAGGTATTACAGTGTTCAGATCCACCATCCATAACAGGTCGCTGTCCTATTTCCTTACTCTGGTTTGTAGTTGCATAAGTATGCCCCTCCTTTAGAGGTAAGTCTACAAGTGCAAGATTGTCCTTTGCAACTTTGGACACAAGGAATTCCTCCCTTGACTTCAAATTTCTCCACTCTGTTGTCAGTGAACGCAGTTTTTGCTGCAATTCAGCAGTGGTTTCTGCACAGTGCTCAAGGTGTTGATGAATAAGGGTTGTAGTGAGCAATTCATCACACAGAAACTTAAGCAGGAAAAGTCTCTGCAGTCACAAGAAAAGGAACCTGACTAAGCAAATGTCAAATAGCAATATAATAAGATCTTCATTGATCTGTATAAACAATTTAAGAGCTAGAAAACTAAAAATTGGAATTCAATCAACAACCACAAAGAAAGATACAAATAGTCATATAAGTTGTTGAGTGTTAAAATCCACACAAGATGCCTATGCCAAGAAGCCATAGACTTGTAAATGAATCCTTATCAAAAAGGACACATACCAGCATATTCACACTTCAAACCAGAAAATTGTACTTCACACACAATATCAAAAATCCAATGCATGCTTCCAGTGTTCTATCTTTTAAGCTAGACAAACTTAAAGAATTCATTACCATCCAGCACACATAATGTTAGTCTACAAAGCTCTGTGGTGGCTATTCCAATAACAAAAAATCATTGGCAAGGAATCCCACTCAAATTAGGAGAAAAATCTTTTTACTCCAATAACATTCAAGAGCATTACTTTTGCAATAACTAATTTTGATATCAGGGGGAGCAAGGAAAAAAAAAAGCCTAATTGTGTATGTTCTACATCACAAGGTTGCCTTTTATGGCTTTTGCATATGAAAAACCAAGTCCAATCCAAAAAGAGCAACCAACACACCTACATGCAAAATATACTACAAAAATAACACTTGGGTCCGTAGACAAACCTCATCGACACCCAACTCCCAATAATCTTTTTCTTCCATTGCAACAACTAAATGGGTGAGCGATTTGATATATTCATGGTTGAATTGCCCCTTGTACTTTTTACACAGGCCTTGACTAATAAACTGAGTGTTCCTGGAAACCTCTTCAACCATACGGAAACCAGCACAGGATGGGCAATACCAATTCCCTTCAGGAATCCTTGCAAGTGGAGGATTCAAGCAATAAGTATGGTACTCAGCATCACAAGTGTCACAAAGGAGAACACTATCATCATCCTTATCAACACCACAAACTTTGCACACCCCTTCATCCCAAGGAGCTTTTGGGATCCCATTTATGGAAATGAGAATATTGTCTAATTCCTTCTTTGTTTCTTCATTCATGTAATCCAATTTAGCATAACCCTCAAATTTCTTGAGAAGAGTGGCCACCTACATTTCAGGAATATTTAATTCAGTTAGCAAAAAAAAAAAAAAAGTGAAATAGGCAAGCAAAACAACATAATAAGCAAACAGAGAAAAAGATCAAAGTCATCTGATTAGAAAAACTGATACAGCAATATTTCCCTTTCTTTTCTAAATTTTAGCAATATTTTTAAACTTTTTCTCTCTCAAAAGCAGAGTCATTTATTGGTTTCTTTTTTTTTTTAATTTCTTCCAGAAATCAAATTTTACACATTGAGACAAGTAGTTTTCTTAAACTGTACAACCATTTTTTTTTCATCTATCAATTTTTTTTCATATAAACCCATGTTTTAAACTTTACAACCATTTTTTTCATCTATCATTTTTTTTTTTCATATAAACCCAAGTTATCTTTCAATCCTAAGAGTATGTAGCAAGTTGCATGTATTCCTTCCTTGTCCCGGGCTGAGTATGTAGATAAAAAAATGACCATCAACTCTAGCTGGATTTCAAATAACTGGATAGGGTCGCATTTATATTACATCTCTTAAGGTGCAGGAATATTCATTCTATTGATTTATAAACTTGATACAGAAAATGGATTAAAAAAAGAAGCTGATAAAAGGCCAATGAAGAAAAAAAGATTTTGATGTACAACACACTATAATTCCATTAGTTTTAACAAGCTAAATATTTTAGTGATCTGCAAAAAGAGAACCAGCAGAAATTTTTACCTCCTCCTCATACAATTCCTCAAAATTGTGAGCCAATTTAGTGGCTAATTCGATTAAATCAGGCTGATTCCCGGAAGCAGTTTGCAAAATGTTCCACAACTGTAAAGCTAGAGATAGTGAGACATGGGTATAATGACCTAAAATAAAAAAAATCATAACATTTGAATTATTTTGATATTTCCAATATGAATCCAGCTGTAGCTTATGAAAATGTGAAAAGATCAAATATTTATGGTAGAATAAAATATAAAAGCATTTACAGTCACTATTTGAGGATTAACATAACTTCTCCAGATGAATAACAACGATTGGTGATCTATCAATCATGAGGTCAAATTTTCTCCTGGAAAAAGCAGTTTCTCTTGGAGGCTAAGCTATAGGGCTGAAATGCTAACCCACATTCTACAAATGCCAAACCGAAAGGAAAGGTCTTGCTGAACTAGCCTGAAAGTTGCTACAAATCCTAACATATCAATACTCTCCAAACTATCAATCAATAAAGCCGAACTTTCAGAGAAAAAAGCTGAAATTCTAAAGGAAGTGGGGGAAAAGAAAAGTCTCTGTTAGACGTATATTAGAATTTGCTTGGACACAAATAGAGCTGACCCTAGTAAAGTCATGGAGGAATGAGTTTGAGATACTCAGGTAAATAATCTCCAAACTTTAATTCTTGATGAAACTTTTCTTTCACAGGTGAAAGATCATATAGCCCAATTTCATCCACTAAATGCAGTAGGACGAGTATAAGAAATAACGAACTAGGATTAAATTTTCAAGGATCAGGAAAAATAGGGGCTGTTGGGTGTTGTTAGGCTACTGGAAAATCAGTTTTCAGGTTTGAATCTTAAGGTTGGTTGTCAAAATTTCAAGTTTATAATAGCTGTTACGGTTTAATTGCTGGAACTTTAAGTTATAATTTAGGGTTTTAGGGTTTGCTGAAATTAAGCTAGAATTTAAGTTTTTAAGGTTGCTGAAATTTCAATTTAGATGAACAAACAATGGGGTAAAAAAACTAGGAATCACTCTTCGAGTCTAAGAATCACTTTTAAGAAGAAAGTATCATACCTTCCAAAGAAAACTCAAATTTAAAGAAAACAAAATATGGATCTTATTCACAAAGGGCTGAGTACATGCATATTTATAGAAAAATTCTATAGAATCTTTAGTCTAATAGTAAAAAGTTTCCTAACTAAATATCTGAAAATTGAATCCTATTCTAATAGGATCTCCTTATTTTAAAACAAATAATATATCAAAAGTCCTTATTTAATAAGAATAATGTATTTAAAGTCCTTTTCTAATAAGGAAATCTAACAAAAATAAAATTTCAGCCCTTTGTTTTTGCTGTCAGTACAACTCACAAATTTCATCCCACCAAATTAAAGCTTGTGATTAAGGGAATTGTCCTCTTTTATTTCTTTTGTAAACTTCAAACTCTTTTGCATCATTTCTCCCCGACTTGTCTAAGGTCGTCATCGAATTTGAATGTGACAAATACTGTTCATATAAGTCTAAATTCAAATTCTCAAATTCAAATTCTAAAATCGAAGTACTGTCAAAAATTGGTCTTCCTTTCCAGTTGACAAGAAATCGTTGATATCCACAGATCTTGTGGCTAGAATTTATTCATCAAGAACATCTTCATCTCCTCTTAAAGGTGAGGAACGGCTGGAATTTTCACAACAGTAGTAGGAGATTGTGTTTCATCATACTCATGATAAATAGTGAAGTCCTCCACATAAAAGATAGGACTAATTCCTATATCACTTAGTAACTTCAAAACATAAGCATTAGCACTTATCTTCTTGAAGATCTTATAAAGTTCAGCACTACTTGAATGAAGTTTCTTATATCTTTCATTGTCTAAGTGTTATGAGTTGATCTTAAAGATCTTCTTGATAATAGAATGGTAAATATTTCTCCAATAACTTCAACTTCATCTCTTCCCAATCAACAATTGGTGGTTGTCATGTTTTTTCAAGTCTATCTTCTATCAATCTCCACCAGATTTTTGCATGTCCAACTAACTTCATCTTTGCAAATCGGACTTTTTGATCTTCTAACATGTACCAGTCAAAGAAATCCTCCATAGCTGCTGTCCAGTCTAAAAATAGGTGTGGATCCATCTTTCCAGCAAAATCAGGTGCTTCAACAAGAACTTTCTTGGTAATATCATCAACTAGATTATGTGTTTCAACTCGATCATGGGCTCTAAAGTCCCTTATATCATCTCCAAGTGTTGCTGGTGGGTTTCTTTGGCGTGGATCTCTCGACAAGCTTTGATTCCTCAATCTCACTAGTTGCTGATTTGTTTCAGTCACTTCATCTTTTATCTCACTTTCTCCTCCTACAATGTCAATCGTATTTTGCTGTCCAGCATTGTTTTCTAGACTAGTTCTAGGAACTCCTTGCATTCAAGGGTCATTAAATCTCCAAGTTTTCCATGATTCTCAAGAGGATTTCACCTCACTCTTGATATTCTATACGCCCTTCCACTACATGTTTTCATTGTGAACCAAAGCTTGATACCAAATTAATGTAGGACGAGTAGAAGAAATAACAAACTACGATAGAATTTTCAAGGACTAGGAAAATAGGGGCTGTTGGGTATTTTTAGGCTGCTGGTTGTCAAAATTTCAGGTTTATGATAGCTGGGAATTTAGGGTTTAATTGATGGAACTTTAAGTTATAATTTACGGTTTTAGGGTTGCTTGAATTAAGCTAGAATTTAGGTTTTAGGGTTGCTGAAATTTCAAATTAGATGAACAAAAAATGGGCTAGAAAATTAGGAATCACTCCTAGAATCACACTTAGAAGAAAGTATCACACATTCCAAAAAAAACTCAAGTTTAGAGAAAACAAATTATGGATCTTATTCATAAAGGGCTGAGTCCATGCATATTTATAGAAAAATTCTATAGAATCCTTATTCTAGTAGTAAAAAAATTCCTAACTAAATATCTAAAAATTGAATCCTATTCTAATAGGATCTCCTTATTCGAAAACAAGTAATATATCAAAAGTCCTTACCTAATAAGACTAACGGTTTCTAATAAGGAAATCTAACAAAAACAAAATTTCAGTCCCTTGTTTTTTATGTCAGTTCAAACTCTCAATTTTCATCCAACCAAATTGAAGCTTGTGGTTAAGTGACTTGTCCTCTTTTATTTCTTTTGCATCACTAAACAATCTCCATAAGGAACAAAAAAATTAACATAAAAAATCATGCATCAATCTCTATAGAGTGTTATTCAATTAAACATAAGATAGACATGCACACCAAAACTGGCCAATATATCATGCATTTTCATAGTATCCATCAAATATCAAAGATTTTTCTTAAGCAAAAAAAAAATTGGCAAAATAAAACAAACCTCTCTAACATCCTCCAGAAAAGATTCATAAGAGCCACCATATGCTCCAAACTCTAATCTCAAATCAATAGTTCTAAAATCCAAAGGACGAGAAAACATGGCTGGAGATCCAAGAAGTCCCTCATCATCATTGTCGCAAGAATTAATCAGATTTCCTCCCAGCAAAGTGCAGAAAACTTTGGTATCATCGGCAGCAGCAGTACGACGTAGGACAATACGGCATTTCTTCATTACAATATCAGATACAGGTATAACAATCTTCCTTTTGATTTTCCTAGCTGACTTCTCTGCCTGTCTTCCCGCCAATAAATCTGCTAGAACTGAAAGAACAGCTTTCTGTGTTCAATCAACAATTAGTACTCAATTCAGCATCATGCATACGTATAACTTATTCTAAATGAGAAATTCAAAGAACATTCTACAAAGATTATCATCAATCAATTTCATAGGCATTTCAAACACTTGAAAGTTATTGAAAGGTTTCCAGCCGAAGATATTGTCTCAAACACAGAGTACTGCATACCATAAGAATGGCAATTAACAGATTCCCAGAAAGAATAATGTGAACACGAAAGATAGTTCACTTCAGAGCTTCAAGGCTCCTCATTATGTACATTGCCTCTGAACCTTCTGACAAATTCCCCCATTCCCATTAGGGGTTATCAAAGGTTGTGAAAGTTAGTATTTAGTATAAGAATATCACATATCCAATAGTGAAATATTTATGTGACCCATCAGAATCATTCAAAAATTATTCAGGAATATTGCTATTATGGAATAGTGTGCTACCCTACTATTATAAATACATAGGTAAAACCTAATAAATAACATACCTCAAAACCTTTCATAGTCTTTGTAACATAGGCTTTTATTGCCAACCATGTTAAATCAATGTGTATATAATTCTCTCCTCTCTTCTTTATCTCTACTTTGACAACGTATCAAAGCAATTTATAACAGGGGCCATTAGTGTCAAAAGGCACTTCTAACAATACCATAATCATTTCTCAAAAGGAATTCAAGTCCAACAATAGAATTTCCAAAAGAGTATCATGAAAGTAAAGTTCAAAACACAATTAAAAATATCATTAGTCATACAAAGCTAAAAAATGGAAAACAAATAAACAACCATAATGTCATCTCCTAGGGAAAATAAGGTTAAAAAAGCTGCACCTTAGTAGGTCCTGATGCATTGCCTTTGTAGACCTCCTTACTGATTGAATGCTCAAGTCTTATCTTTGCCCATTCTGGTGGAGATTTCTCCAGAGCATCATAAACGCACCTTCTAATTCTTGTGCCCACATTAGTGGGAAGCTTCTTAACAGGTTCCAGAACTTTCGCCCACTCTGGGATGCCATCATTCACATCAGTCGTTTCAGAAGCAGCATTTGCATCAGTCACTTCTTCTTCTATGGTCATAACATCTTTTTCCCTGGCTACACAACCAAAAATCTTCTTCTTTGCATCTGCAAGAAACTGAAGATCAACTTTCAGATGTTAGTGAAATTATGACACTCTTAACACACTTTTCTTTCAACTAGAAAGAAAACAAAATAAGAACTTAGTGGCATACAGTGTACACACATGAAGCAACTTATATCACAGGCATGCTGGAAAAAATCTATATCTAAAGAGAAAGCAGACGTGAACCTAGAAAGTTGACAAAAGGAAGCAGGACAGTATAGGGTAAGTCCCGTGAATACAAGACTCAAAGATTGCTTTATTTGACAATATTATTGAAGTTTTATCTCGAATTTAATAATAGAGGAATAAAAATTAATCTTACAAGTGCATCTGCTTCCATCCCAGCCACTCCAGTAAGTGCTCCACAAAGAACCCCTCCATCACCTTGTAAGCAGCGAAAAACTTTACCACTTTCTCGAGCTGTAATCTCACTAGATTCAGTGTTACAATCCATCGATAAGACAGCCAAGATATATCTCCTTGCTAACTCTTGCCAAGTGAAATCATTAATGGGGAGCATATTCAGTTTACTTCTAATAGGGATTGAACTATCTGAATCTTTCCTCCTACCCCTTCTTGCTTTCCATTCTCCAGAATCAAAATTTGGATCCACCAGCACAGCAACTTTCCATTGAAGCTCACTTATTAGCACACCTAGCAGTAAGCAATGAGCCTTTGTTAGAGCTGTACCAGAGTGATAGCTACTTTGAGTTGAATACTTCCTCTTCCCTGGCTCAACAGGTACCCAGGCACTTAAATTATCTCCACTACGAGCCATGGAAGATTCATCAAATGAAGATGAGCCTCGTTGACTTCTTTTATCACCTGTACATAAATCTAAGCCTTGGTTTGCATCAATTCTCCCTTCAGAATTCTTTATAAGATTGGAGACATCATGCCACGGATTGCTAAGTGCTTCCTCAAGTTCATCCATTGAGAAAGGCTCTTTCAAACCTAGAGTTTGATGGAAGCGCCACAATAACTCCCATATCTGCATAGAGGACCAACAAGTTTAGGGTCTGCAGCTCCAGCTACCAATTTTATCGCCACATTGTGCAAGTTTTTTCTCATTTGGTAAATGGAAATATTGATACTCATACCTGATAGAAGTCACCAACAAGGACAGGCGGAAGCCTCAAGCATAATGGCTGCCCTGGAGGAGGATCAAGATCACCCATCTCATGTTCTTCAACCAACCTCGCACTTTTGGGCTTTCTACATGACTCATCTGATTCTATACATCTTTTTCTTTTAGTCATTAATTGCCCACTACTTACTGTCAATGGAGGACTTGAGTAACCTCTGCTACGGAGAAATTGATATTGGGAACAGGATTCAACACCAGGAAGTTGTTCTATCATTTCCTGCACAAACTCTGTATCCAACCCAATTCTATCCTTATCCAACCATTTTGATAATGCACCAACTAAAGTTCCAAGCTCCCCACCAGATAGGATTTCAAATAAGCAAAAAGAACCGCAAAATTTTGCCAATGGAGAAAATTTTACCATGTTCTTTTCATCCTTCATATCCCATGTGGTTGACCCCCATTCATCACCAACATGCTTGCAGAAAATTTGAAATGTACCTCTTTGATCACATAGTTCAGAGTAAGCATTTATCAAGTTATTAGACACCATTTTCCATGCAGTAGTAGATGAACAGTTTTCCACTGTTATCTCACCAATCTCATCACCCAAACTCAAATTGTTGGATCGAAATCTTCCATCCCTTATATGAATATTATTACTTCTCAAGTAGTCTGATCTCTGACCACTATAGATGTCATTTGAACTATTTGAAAGGCAGTTTAAAATATCAGATTCTGTTGGTGGAGAAGCATCAGTAAGAATAGCCTCAACACTGACATCATTATCACAATCCTTATTCTGTGAAACCATGTAGTGATTGTTTTTTTGATCTGGAAACTGACCCATCTCCTTCCTATACAAGACAGATGATCCCTCAGGAACTTGCAAAGCTGAACATGGAAATCTACTGATATTGAAGAGAGGTCCAGAATCACCACCATCCAACACTTTACAAATGAAAAGAGAACCAGTAACCTTGTCATGCCAACAGGAACTATAACCTACAGGCCAAATTAGGCTAGCACTATGATACGCAGGTCTGACATCAATTCTTCCCAAAGAAAGTACAAAAAAATCTTCAAACTGTACAGGAAGTCCTTCCTGAAATATGAAGCAACATAACAAGAATCAATCATAGAAAACTCAACAATATAAGAAGCATGACTTCAATTATCTAGATGACACCATAGTAACAGGTCAAAGGAAAATTGTCACTAAAACCAAGACGGCCTAAGTTAAGCATGAAAATGAAGCATACTTACATGAGACTGGTGAGAAGTAGAAAAATCACTGGCAACATCAACTTCTTCAACTTTACCAGATTCAGTAGCAACAGTGTCTGTGCCTCGACCACTGAATAAGACCTCCCTGTGATAGCCATTTCCTGAACTTTCTTTACTCTCTGAATAACCATTAGCAATCCAAAATCTTTTTGACTCTCTCTTTTTAAACAAATGCAATCTCTCCTGCAAAGAGGGACACCCATCACCTCTAGTGTCGGTGTCCATTTTAGTGAAATTAGGCATCAACCCAAGATGACTAGCAACCTAAGACTTTGAACCAAATGTCATGTCATCAGGATGACTACAAACTGTATAAAATTCAAAATTACACCTAAGATTTTTAAATTCCACATATCGAGCTACACTGAATACGGCATATCTTTCAAGCATGAATTCTTTTAAATCCTCCAACTGAGGCTTTGAGACTCCTAAAACTTCCTAAAGCTAAACCAATTATGGCCCCAGCATGCTTCTATCAACTGTAATTTAGGAATAACTCCTCAAAATCTGGTCCCAAAACGTGCACACTCAACCCAGAACATTTCCTAAAGCCCAAGCTAGCCTTCAAACACAATGGTTTGGACACATTGTCTAAGCATAATCGCTCAGGATGTAGTTCATAATACAAAAGGCAAATCCAATTCATCTTGGTTAAGGCAGTGTCAGTGAGCTATAACATGCATTGAATACTTACAACAATCAACGTTTCCTCAATATTCTCACCTACCAATAAGAATCGTGTTTTGTTTCCTCAATATTGTCACCTGCCAATGAAATCGTCTTTTCTCTTCTTTCCTTTCTAATTTCAATAGAATCTATGAATAGAGACAACTTCCCTCCCTATGTATGTCATTAATCCAGTGAAACGTTTTAACAACCATAAAAGCAGACGGAACACATTGTCCACACTCTACACTAAAATGAAAGATATGCACCAAAATTTAGCACAATTTAACTCTAATAGCAAATCCTACAAATAAGTACAAATTGACACTCAACAGAATCATTGCCATTAGCAATTAAACAGGCACTCCATACTCTGGCAAAAACAAAGCATTACTTGCACACAGAAGTACCTGAAATCGAGAACCTTGGCACAGGTGCCACCCTCTCCATCGACGTCGCTAGGCGGGGAGGCGTTAATATCAAGAACCAATTGACTATGAACACCAACACGACACTTTTCAATCTTATCACCACCCACGCACTTCCCGCAAAACCATTCCTCGTACCTCGGCGGGGCTCCGCAGCCAATCCCGGCGCACTCTATATGAAACCCCTTACCGCAACTGTCGCAAAACAAGAATCGCCCCTCCGATACCGGCTTCCCACATTCGTTGCACTCTAACCGGCGGTCCTCGCTGATGAAATGATTCGTGGAGGGGTGGTCGGAGAAATCGTGGTCGCGGCGAGGGGCGGTTGAGGGAGAGAAGGCGGAGGAGGAAGGGATCTCGTTGAGATCGATAACGAGAGGAGAGCGAGTTGTTGGCAACTCCGTTGAATCGGTAAGTTCCATTACAGCAACAAGTGCATTGCTTGCTTGCTTTGGTTTCAGTAGACAGAGAACGAGGCTTTCAGTGTTTTGGCGAGAAAGACAGAGCAAGAGGAAAAGCGGAGCGTATCGAAGAAACAAAAGGGCTTATTAGATTTTAGTTCAAGGGCGGTGGCGTCAAAACAAGATTTTCAATTCTTCTGAGCCAACGTAGCACTGTACTTTTTATCAGTAGCTATATTTTAATATAAGCTTCAAGATTTTTTTTATTAAAAAAAAAAAAAATATATATATATATATATATATAGCAATTGTTCATTTAACAGTAACGTAAAATATTAAATTATTTTTTATTTATATACAACCTAATAGTATATTTTATATTTTATTATATAAATTTAAATTTAAATTTATTAATATTAGTTCTGAAATTATTAATAATTTTTAATTGTATAATAATTATAAATTAATATTCATATCAAATTTTTAAAAAATAAATAACAATTATTCATTTACTGGTAACGTAAATATTAAATATTTTTTTATTTATATAAAATTTAATAGTAAATTTCTAATTTTATTATATAAATGAAAATTTAATACTAGTTCTGGCATTATTAACTATTTTTTATTATACGATTATTTTATAAAAATTATTAATTCTCATATTTCCTTCCGCCACTCATATAGAATACTGTTAAAATCACCTAAAAAGTACCCAAGAACTATGGCTGACAAGCTCACCTATTCAATCTCTCACCTAAGTTTGATTATGATTCGGTTTTCGAGTTTAATTTTTGATTTTTTTAAATATAAAAATTAATAAAAAATATTAAAAAAATATTTTAATACAACACAAAAATTAAGACAAATAACACAAAAATTTATAAAAATACATAAAATACAATATAAAAATACAATATCTATAACCAAATATCACAACTAAAAAATCAATTAAATGCCAAACTGTGTGAAATGCCAAACTGTGATTGTAGTTTGAGTGACATTTATCTCCACCAACAGTAAGTTAACTATGAAGGGCTCATGGGATTATTATTAAGTTTTAAGCGCTTTCCAATATTTTTATTCACTATTTCTTTTTGGTAATACTGAATAAATGTTGAGTTAAAAGATAAAGAAACAATTTATTCCCATTAATATTAGGTTGAGCAATTGTTTGCCAAGATGCGTCATCAAAATATGTAAATTAACTTCAACACTGTAACATCATCATCCTCAAAACGAAACTTGTGAGGTTGTACGTCAATAATGATGAATTTTAAAATAATTTAAAGTATACACAAATTTATAAAGACATTTAATTATACATATATAATCAGAAAACTAAGTATACATATTTAATAACTCCTTACATGTGTATTAAATATTATACCAGTAACGGTATTGAATTGGCCTAAAAAACGGTATTATACCAATACCGGTTAATATTAATATTATTTTGAATATTTTTTTAAAATTATAAATTAATTTCTTAATTTTATAAAATTTACAAAATAGTCTATAAATGTATTATATTATGTAATTTTTAACTTAACTTTAAATTTAAAAAGACTAAAATAAAAAAATTTCTTAAATTTTTTTAATTTTTTTAAAATTTTTTTGTTATCAATCAGTATTTGAATCCGGTATGAAATTGATAAATTTTGTACTGATTTTTATCTGATACGGTCGGTACCGAACACGTCACTCCTTGCCCTTGGCCTTGATATTATAAACTTGAGTTAATAATCTAATACTACGTATATTTTACATATAATGAAGATCTTTGTTTTTTAGATCTTTATTTGTCTTTTTATGTGTTATTTTCATGATAGAATAAATACAAATCATTTGAGGAATAAATTCTTGGAAGCATAAACCGTTTTTAAAATTTTTGTTTTATTTAAATGAGACTCATAATTAAACGTGATACACGATCTAAGGAAAATCTAAATATGTAAATGAAAGTCTCTTTATGCAAATGAGGTATTTTTGTCTTTTTCCTTCTAGCATTGTGAAAAGGAGTTGGATGGCATCTTAATCATTCGCTTGTGCAAGATTGAGCTATTGCTCGTATATTATTAAATTAGAAACTATAATGCAGAAAAGAGGTGAAGAATGAGTATGTTAAATCATGTTAAGGGCCTGATGTAATATATATAAAGGATAAGCTTAAGAATTGAGAACACAAGTTTTTGGCTTTTTCTTTTTCTTTTCAAAACCAAGTATAGACCTTAGACACGTTGTATGGTGCTTAAAACAAAATGAAAGTTATGCCTAAGTGGTTAAAAAATTTATAGGTATGTTAATAGTTGGCTACAGGATGTTTGATATTGTTATTGGTTATAGTTTTTTATTTTGATTTTTATTTGTTTTCATTAGTTTTTAATTTTTTTTTGTATTCTTCAGTTTTTGTTTTTTTTTTTTTCAATTTTGGTGTTGTATTAGAATTTTGTTTTTATTGATTTTATTTTTATTTTTATTTTTTTAAAAATAAAAAATCAAAACCGAAAATAAAATCAATTTCAAACATGCCCTTACAATTCATACTTTTAAGATTGAGGTTGTGATGCTCAATAAGAGACTCAGCAAATGCTCGATTTTGATACACTCAAAGTTTTAAGACTTTAAGGTAAGAAAGTGAGTTTAACTCTTATTTTTACAATATTAAAATTTGATTATTAGAATTTGAATTTATTATGCCAATATCTATGTATTGTTTTCAAGTCTTATTTTTTGGATAAATTTACATTTTGTTTGATTGGAATATGTTTGGATTCTATAAATTCGATAAATGAAATTATTACTAAACTTTTTACCATGTTTATTGATATGATAATCGAAACTAGTAATTTAACTAAAGAAGATATTAAAGAATTAGTCTTATTCTTGATATTGCTGGTAGTTTAAATAGATTTAAGCCAATTTGTTAGAATTTGTACCAACAACATTCTGATTAGTATCAGAGCTATGAAAATAAGATAAAACGACTCATTGTGGAAGACCAGATTATGATGTTTGTAATCGTGAAGTTTGTCCCCATATTTTGGATAAATTTGAAGATAACTGATAGCTATGAAGAAAATGATAAACTTACAAAACATTATACTGAGTTTTGTAGAACTTTAGTCAGAGTATGAGCCTCAGATATACGGTTGATTCAGTTCAAGATACAATAAGAAAAATGTACTCAACTTCATTAAAACATTGAGGAAGGGCTTAAAGATTGGAGTCTAATGTTAACAAACCATTGTATGAAAGCCCATTTAGAAAGAATAGATGGATAAGTTTATAAATGATTTGTGTTATGCTACTTGACATGGAAGATTGTCCTTATTATGATTATCTACTTTTTGACGTAAATAAATTAGATAAATGTGTTGAAGAAGCAAGGATTTAATTAACTCATCATGAAAATAGATATAATTATATATCATTTACGAGTTGTCATAAGCAAACCAAAAAGTAAACTAAATTTGCTAAAGAAGAGGTGGATATTATATTTCAAAGATGTAGAAAATTACAGAAAGCACATCTTGAACTTAGTAGACATTATATAACTTATCATCTAGACGGAGGAAGAAGGATATAAGAAAAATAATCCATAAAATTTAAAGGTAGACAAAGATCTAACTAAAATAAAAAATGATAGAATATTTTAGTAATAAAATTTTAATATAATTAGGAAATATTCAAAAACAAGTAACAGATATTCAATATTTACTAAAAAAAAATACAACATTAGATGTTAATATTGAAAATTCCATAAATGTTTCCAAATCTCATAAAAATTTCATAGAAAAACAGATATTTGATCAAATTACTATTGTGAAAATTCCATCTAATTATAAATAAATAGAAAATTTTCAACTAGCTTTTGTTTTAAATATTGAAGATTTGGCTGAACAGATAGGAAATTTAAATTTAGAAAATATAGTTCATATAAAACCAGATAATATAAAAAAGGAAATTCCTTGGCATGCAAATATTAATGATATCCCTAACCTCAGTAAGGATCCACCTTTATACCCTTCATAAAGTTTTAATAGACATAAAAGGATGTACTAGAATACATATGGTTATAAAAGATAAAGATGGATTTACTCCGATAATGAAATATGAAGCAATAAATCCCTTTGGGATATATTTAGATATTGATTGTGTACAAAATATCGAAGAAGTAATAAATAAATGAGAAATAGAACCTAGAATTGCAATTACTATCAATAAGATGGATCATGAAACAATAAAACAATTTATTGAAAAAACCTTAGCAAACAGTGCTCTTATATATTAGAAAATAAATAAATAAAGAATCAAGAAATGCAATAGTTAATAGTAATAATGATTTAGCTAACTTTACAGTCAGTCGCTAAAACTTTTAGATTAGAAATTATAGGAGAAGGAACTATTATGAATAATTAAACTACAATAGGAAAATATGTTATAACATTATTAAGATTACAGTTATGTCATATTTGTGAAATTAATTGACATATTTGTATTATTCAAGATTATTATTATCATATTTATAATCAAGTGGATAATATTTAACCTGATTTAAGGATGTTTTATGCTAAAATAACTTAGCCTTGTGGTAGTAGGCTAAAAGCTACATATAATCCAAGATTGGTAGATACATTAAGAAATATTTTTCTTTTTAAAAGATAAACTTAGTAAATGGTGTGACGAAGCAATATTAGTTAAAAAAGGTTAAAGATTAGAAAGAAAGTCTTCTCTTTGTTGTTATTATTTTTAAAAAATAATAATGATGGGATGTGATAGTTCATATTATTATAACAAGATTTAAAAAGAGGTATAAAAGAATAAGTATTTCAAGAAAAAAATTAAAAGGTGAAAATCTAGATATTATAAAAAGAGAGAAGGTTATTAACTAAGGAAACCGATATTTAGAATAAACAAGAAAAGAAACAAAATGATAAATGAATGTCAATGTTATTATTACAAAGAAAAAGGATATTTTGCAAAAGAATGTCCTAAAAGATTTAATAAAAAGAAAATAGAAATAGATGATGAAATCAATAAAATGATAAACAATGGAGATTTTATTAGAATAGATACATTTGAAGAATGTGCTTTAAAAGAAAGCATTTATATTATGATTGACACTGAATATGAAGAAAGTTTTGAAAATAAAATAGATGAGTAACATAAGAGAATCTTCTAATCAAGCGACGGAAACAATAATAGATACATCTGAATAATATGGAGAATTTAGTCAAGAAGATATATGCTAACAAAGATTCATAATATTATATATTTTATAAATTTTTATAGTCAATTTAATATGATTTTATTAGAAAAGATAGGATTAAAACCTAGAAAACATCATATGTTTTATGGTGTTAATCTTAAAAAAATGTTTTAGATATTTGTTTAACCTTTAATAAGTAATGATTCATTTGTTATCCAAAAGAGATATTTCATATAAATTAGATCATATTCTTAGAGATATTCGAGAAAAATTGGATTGGTTCATATAAGATATATTCAATGATAATTAGATTAACATTTAGAGAAGGAATATATAGTCCAATCGAATTGGTTATCTTAGATAACTAAATTCTTAATAGAAAAGAAGCTTGCTTAGGTATCCTCAGAGGAATCTACGCTATCAAAAACTTATATTTAATATATATCCTAAGATAGGTTATAATATACAAGATAGAGATTTTGATAAAACATTGTCTTTAATTCAAGATTTTAAAAGAAAAGATTTAATTAAAGTTGGTAATGGACCCTATTCTATTACTTACATGATATCACATGCTCTATTTAACACACATCATGCAGAGTATTTTTCTAATAAAGATTTTATTGATTTTCCAAGATTATTGGTTAAACTAGGAAGGAAATTCCCCCTCTTATAAGTCATATAGAAGAAATAAAAGACGATTTGTCATTAGATTAAACCTTTAACAGATACTTATAATAGATTAATACCTAAATTATCCTACTCTGACATAGGAGTTACAGGAAGCTAGAGATGTTTAAATACTATCAATGGAGTAGATAATAAATTAAGTACAAGCTATAAAATAAAAAAGTGAATATTTTGATGGAACAACATATAGTTTTTGTAACATCTTAATAGATACTAGTGCTAGCGGTTGTTATATCAATCACCATTTAGTACATAATCTAATATGTTTTCAATTAGACGAGCTCTATTAATATACAAATTTTAGTAGAGAAATTCATCATATAGATACTAAGACTAAGACTAAGATTAAGATAGGAAAAATCATAACACCCATTAAATTATTAGAAAAAAATGAAGGGTTCAATGATACTTTAGAAATAATGTTAGGAGCTAAATTTTTAAAACAAGTTCAACCTTATAAGATAACCTAGTATGGCATACAAAAATCTTATAATAACAATACTATATACATCCTTGCATAATGATTAATTCTATTGGTATTTATATTCTTATAGGAATAATTTATAAAGATTATAGGGTTAAAAAATCTTGTATGATTAGATATTTCTAATAACAACGTACATTGTCAAAAGACATAAGTCAACTTTGGATACTTTTGGGATTCTTTTTTAGTAGAATGTCCCCCATTTTACTTTTATGGCACTATAATTGATATTCTATTAGATAATAATTTCTTACAATTATTCTATAAAGTAGTTTATGATACTATAAAATAGCAAATACATTTTAAGATACCTTATGGTCATTTAATCACTGTTAATAGGATAAAACAAGCATACGCTAGAAACACACCAATATCATTTAAACCTCATGATAAGATTGAAATTTATTAATTTTTCATATGTTTTTTAATATTATTTCAATCTTATTTTATTGTTTAAATATTTAATTTATGTTATATTTTGTTTAATGACAGATTTATTGCGATAACA
>JAOXYD010000008.1:10039436-10073016 GCA_028565735.1 Pinacopodium congolense
ATTTTTGTGTTTTGTCCTCGATTTCTGTGCTGTATTAGTGTGTTGTCTTTATCGATTTTTGTGTTAAAAACTAAAACAAAAAACTCCAATGATACCAAACAAGCCCTTAGGTTTTTCATTGTCCTCAAGGAAAATTAGGATAGCGCACTTGCATATCTGAAGCAAATTCCCAAATGGCATCGGCAGCTGTAGAATTAGACTAATGGATGAGCCACTGTGTAGCTGCTGCTTTGCCTCTCTTGACAGTTCTATGATCTAAGATGGTGAGTGGTTCCAGCATAGCTATGGGAAGTGAAGAGGGTGGATGGGTAGCTGCCAATTGGTCCTTTTGAAGAGCTCTTTTGAGCAATACTTTAAATATCGTACCGGTACTAGTACCGAATATGGTACAGTACCATTACCAGTTAATATCAGTATCATTTAGGATAATTTTTAAAATTATAAATTAGTCTCTCAATTTTATGAAATTTATAAAATAGTCCCTCAATATATTTTGTGATATAATTTTTAATTATACTTTAATTCTATCTTTAAAAATAAATAATAGTATAAATTTAATACAATAATAAATATATTAATTAATTTAAATACATCATTAATTCATATTCATTACAAACTTAGTTATATAAATTAATAGAATATTTAAAGTAATTAATAAATTAATTGTAATTGAAATAATTTTTAAACTCTTCTCTTTCCATCTTTCATTAATTCATATTAAAAAATTATAAATATAAATATAAATTAACGGGGCATTTAAGTTCATGTGATAGTAAATTAAGAAAAGACTACAAATATAAATATGAATTAATGAGCATTTAATGTCATTAACTAAATTAAATATTAATTAGAGATTAAAAATAAAAATAAAATTCACCTCAAATAAACATAGTTATAAATTAATTTACAAATCAAAAATTAAATAAAAATATTTATTATTATAAAAATATAGAAAAGAGAGGAAAACTAGTTATGGAATAAAATAAAAATTAATTGAGCATTTAATTTTATTTAATAATATATAAAAAGATTAAAAATATAAATATAAATTAATTAAGCATTTAATGTTATCAACTAAATCTAATATTAATTAGAGACAAAAATTAAAAATAAAATTGACTTTCCAATAAAAACAGTCACGTGTCAATTTACATATAAAAATTAAATAACATTTTATTATTATCAAAAATATAAAAGAGAGAAAATAAATAAATAACATTTATGGAATAAAATCATAAATATTTTCGTATTCCCTTAAAACCCTAAATCCTTTTTGCTCTCTCGTTAATCCTACAGCAGCCACACCCTTTCCTGTCCTTCTCTATCTCTTTCCTTTCCCATGTTTTTCAAATCTTTAAACCTAAATGTTGTTGGACTTAAGGTTGGACCTTAGATGTTTCTGGAGAGGTGTCCATGGTTGTTTCGCATGAGAGCGTCATTGGAGAGGTGCTGGATGCTTTGTGTAAGGAGCTTTTGGTTTACAGTAGTTTGTAGGGCAGTGATGTCGCATGAGTGGTGACCGGTGACTGATAAGGTAGTGAAGGAGAGATCGATGATTCGACAGAGGTGAGGGTAAGGCATATCGTCAGGGGAAGGGGGTGAATGGATTGTACTTTTTTAATTTTTAATTTTGTATTTCAATTTTTAAAATTTTCTTTTCAGTCCTCCGGTACCTATTGGAAACTCAGTATTGGCCAGTACCGACCAGTATCTACAATTGGAATGGTAAAATGTCTTACCATTCAATCTCTAGTCTAGTACCAACCAAAACATAACGGTATTGATAACCTTGCTTTTCAACTGGGACACGTGAACAACCGGATGGATGGTGGAGGCTGGCAATTTGAGGCGGTATGCAATAGGACCAATCTTGTCTAAGACTTTATAGGGTTTGAAATATTTGGTAACCAACTTAGGCACCTCTCTAGCTACCATTGAGCTTTATCGATAGGGCTAGAGCTTGAAATATATTAAGTCACCAATATCAAAGTGCCTTTCAGTCCTATGCTTGTTAGTTTGAATTGTCATTATATACTGAGCTCTCTTTAAATGATGTTATAGCAATTTAATGGCAGCTTCCCTATCCTATAGTAAGGAGTCAAACATTTCGACTGTTGAATCCTTTGGGAAGTATGGAATATGAAGTGGAGGAGGTACCCCATACAAGGCATGGAAGGGTGTTTGAGCAAGGGTGGTGTGAAAAGAAGTATTGTACCAAAATTCTGCTAATGAGATCCAACTGCTTTAGGATTTAGGTAAGTCACAAGCCATACTCCTTAGGTGTGTTTCCAAGCATCTATTAACAACTTAGGTTTGACCATCTATTTGTGGATGGTATAAAGAAGAATGCTTCAGTTCGACTTCTTGAATTCTAAAGAATTCTTGCCATAATTTGCTCATAAACACTGGATCTTTATCACTAACGATTGAGGATGATAACCTTGCAACTTGTAGACATTATCGAGATAAGCTTGAGCTACCTTCATGGTTGTGTATGGATAAGTAAGGGGAATGAAATGGTTATATTTGGTCAGCCTATCCACCAATACAAGAATGACAAAATATGGGTTTGATTGCGGCAATCATTCAATAAAGTCCATGGTGATATCAATGAAGATTGATAAGGTATAGGTAATGGTTATAGGAGTCCAGGGGAAGCCACAATTTTTGGATTAAAACGCTGACATATATCACAAACTCTAATGAATTCTCTAACCTCTTTCCATAACCCTCACTAATTCTAAATAGAATAAATTCTCTGGTAGGTGGCATAAATGCCGGAATGCCCTCCAACTACATTATTATAGAAGTATTACAACAATCTCTGTTTGAGGGTAGGATCATTCCCTTCAACCAACTTCCCTTTTTATAGCAATTGATCAGAGGTCTAAGTATGCTGAGAAATTGCTTGTCCTACTTTCAACAATTAAATCACTGATTTCAAATGGGGATCTGATTGCAAAGATTACTTAATGACTTCAAACATCACCACCAAGATACTGGAAATAGCAAGCAATGCAATATTTGTAAAATGTAGCCTAGACAAAACATCAGCGGCATTGTTTGATTTTCCTTATTTTTATTGAATCTCATTGTCATAAGCCCTGAGCTTTGATAGCCAAGTGAATTGACTTAGAGTAGTCAATTTCTGATCAAACAAGAACTTGAAAGGCTTGTGATCTATTTTAATGATAAAGTGTCTTCCTATCAATTATTAATCTAATATTTTCACTGAAAATAAGATTGCAAAGAGTTCTCGATCATGTATTGGTAAAGCTTGGTGTTTAGGGGATAGTACCTTGCTGATATAAGTTAGAGGATGACCATTTTGAGTTAGGACAACCCCAATTCTAGATCTTGAAGCATCTATCTCTATTACAAACTCCTGATTGAATTTTGGCAAGTTTAGAACTGGAGCTGAGAATAAAGTCTGCTTGAGAGCTTAAAAAGCTTGACGAGCAACAGATCCACTAAAATATAGTTGTTCCCTTAAACAATTGTATTTCACTGGGTAGCTTAAATGAGCGAAATTCTAGATAAAGCGTTTGTAATAGCCTGCTAAACCCAAAAATCCTCTCAGTTGGTTGTAGGTGTTGCCCATGCCTTAATAACTTGTATCTTCCTAGGGTTGGTACCTACACCCTCCACGCAATAAAATGGTTAAGATACTCCACCTTATTTACTGCAAAGCTGCATTTACTCAACTTAACAAACAACCTATTATTTAACAACACCTGAAAGGCTTGAGTAAGGTGGATAGTATGGTCCTTCAAGCTGCCACTATATATAAGAATATCATCAAAGAATACCAATACAAATGTTCTTAGAAATGGTTTAAAACCTCATTCATTAGATTTTAGAACGATGATGGAGCATTAGTTAAGCCAAATGGCATAACTAGGAACTCATACTGACCTGTATGAGTTCAGAAAGCTGTCTTACGCACATCAATTGGTTTCATCCTTATTTGATGATAATCAGACTTTAGGTCCAGCTTAGAGAAGACAACTACCCTATGTAACTCTTCCAATAGCTCGTCAATGACAGGTATAGGGAGTTTGGCTTTATGATCAGGTTGTTTAGGCTCTGTAGTCTATGTACATCCGCCAAGAATGATCCTTATTTTTAACCAGAACTACTGGAGAAGAGAAGGGAGAAGCATTTGCCTAAATGACTCTGGAATCCAACAGCTCTTGTGTCATCTGCTCAATCACATTCTTTTGTAGAGGACTATGTCAGTAAGGGTGAATGCAAGGTGCTTGTGCTCCTTCCTTCAAACGAATGATATGATCATGGCTCCTATGAGGCGGTAGTCCTTTTGGTTTCCTAAATATTCCTGTGAACTTTTGGATGAGAAGTGTAATGTCTGTTGGAATCCCTGCACTTGTATTAAAAGTTGATTCTAGATTAAACTCAGCTGCTTGTGTAGGAGTCCTTGAGTTCTATAATGAAAGAGTAAAACACTAGTTAAGAGCTAGCTGTTGAGATTTTTTTGACAATAATCTTTGCATTTGTTCTTGGGACACCACTTCAAACTAGTTGTTTGTATCTCCTTGAAGCATATAATCACATCCCCCTAACTGAAACTTCATCTGTAATTTCTATAAGTTCCACATAATGTCTCCTAAAGCCGACAACCACTAAATTCTCAAAACCATATCATAATTGTTGAGGGATATGATCAAGAAATTTGCCTTGAATTGATACCCCTGCATACTCCATTTAAAAGATTTACAAAGCTCCTTATAAGTTAGGACATTACTATTGGCAGCTACAACTTTGAGTTCACTAATAAGTTATAATACACAACCAATTGTTTAGCTACTTCAGTGTCCATAAAATTATGAGTGCAGCCTTAATCTATTAACAAAGATATAATTCTCTAGCTTACTGAGCCCTTAATCCGCATTGTCTGATAGTTGTAGGCTCCATTCATAACATGGATTAATAGATAAGGTTGTATTTGTTCTTCATTTGTCACAGTTTCATCATCGAGTCCTTCTCCCAACTCAAGTTCTATCTTGTCATCACCTTTTAAAGTTAGCATATAGAATTGTCGTTTTCTAAATCTATGGCTAGGTAAGAACTTTTTGTCACACCAAAAACACAACCCTTTTTGCCTCTTCTCATCTAATTCTTTTCCAAACAAATTTAAGTTCCAAATCTGTTTTGAAATATTGTTATTACCATTAACAGCAACAAGTAGTAGCATATTACCTATTTTTAAGTTAAGAGGGATGATTGGGAACTAAGTGTGTCATGACAACTAGTGAAGCCCTATTCATTTCCCCTGAGAACTTGCTGCTAATATCCCTAGAATTCTTCTTTGACCATAAGACCTCCTGCACCTTGGCTAAAGCATATGCTACCTACAATGTGTTTAGCTAGAAAAGTCTTATTGACATTTTAGTTTTCTCCTTAAAGCCTCCTACTGATTCTAACATCGAATTCCTCCAAGTAATTTTGTATTGTACCCACCTGCATCAATTTCTTTAGTTTAGAGATAGGATCTATGAATACCTGTTCTGCAGATCTAGTTGTCAAACATGCAGTGAATTCCTACCATGGAACTATTTAACTACCACATATGGTTTTGAGGAAGGATTTGTACCAACTGAGAGCCTTCCCTTCCAGATGAATCATAGCTATCCTAACCTTCGAAGGTTCCATAGTTTGATCAATTGCAAAAAACTACTTAGCCTTGTAAATCCAATTAGTCAAGCCTTTGCCATTGAACTTGGGAAACTCCACTTTGGTATAATGACCATAATGGTGGTTATTCACGCTACTGTCAGCACCACCCCTTACTTCGAGAATTCCTTGATCATTGTTAGAGACTAGTTGAGTTTGATTGGCAACTTGTGATGTTTGTAAAGCAATTCCCGCCACCAACATTCTAATTTCCTCCAAGGCCTTGCTGTTTTGTTCCTTGATCTCTTCAATTGCCCGACCATATTTCTCATCAATTTCTCGAATCATATTCTCCAATTCCTTCAGCTCTTTTTTCTTGCTTGTGTTAGCCATAGCCATAATCAAGCTCTAATACCAATGTTATGTTGAATATAGCTAATAAGAAGATGAGCAGAAAGTAATAGAGAAGGGAAAAGTAATAGAAACTGGAAGAGAAGAGAAAGAGTAGAGAGAGTGCAGGAGAGAACTTTGTATTTGTATTCTTAGTCAATGATAACATCATGTAATCTAGAATAATTGTTTACACTATGAATTAATACAATGAAAAGGAATTTGAATTCTCCCTCCAATATCAGTTCAGTTAGTTATATGAACTGACTACTAACTAACTAGTAACTAACTCAATATTCTAACAACTAACTCCAACTTAGCAACTCTTGCATTCGTAGCTCCATAACAATTAACCACTTTCTCTCAAAGTTTTAAAATATGTCTTAATGTAAGAAACGAACTATGGATATGTTGATTAGAATTGAAGGGATGTCAAGGATAGTTACCTTAGAATTTATACTTTTAAAGTTGGGGGTGGGATGTTTGGTAAAAAAATTGACAGATGCATGATTTTTATATAATCAAAGTTCTAGGACTTGAGGTAAGGAAGCGTGTTAGACCCTTATTTTTGCAAAATTTAGGTTTGATTATTAGAATTTGTATCTATTATGGCAATATCAACATATGATTTTAATGTCTTATTTTTTGAATAAATTTATATTTGACTTGTTTGGAATAGATTTAGACTATATAAATTCGATAAATAAAATTATTACTGAACTTTTTTTACCATAATTATTGATATTATAGCTGAAATTGACGATTTGAGTGAAGAAGATAAAAAAAGAATTAGTCTTATTCTTAATATTGTAAGCAATTTAGATAGACTCAAGGCAATTTGTTAGAATTTGCACCAGCACCATTGAATCTTATAATTTTAATTCGGACATAATTCCTTTAATTTTATTTTAAAAAGTTATTAAAAGCATCAATAAATCTCAAGTATTCGCAAGAAATTGGAAAAGAAACGGAAGTTTCATTTTCCATTTAATGTTTTCCCTTTTTTGTGATTTTGTAACAAAAAAAACTGCAGAATGTAAGCAGAGTACATCTTTGGCGAAGTCCGGGGTCAACGACTGAGTGCCGAATAGAATAAGTGTCCAAAAAACTTGAGACCGTCATTCATATCAATATTTCCTTTTCATTTATTTATTTAATTGTGGTACTAGAACCGATTCGTCTTGTGGTTGGCAACATCTTACCGACAGCCATGTGGATACACCAAATAATTGCAAAATAGTAACATCACTAATAATTTAATTTCAGAAGAAGAGAGGTAATCTTTTATCTAATCATGCTCAACTGCTACAAATTACCTAATACATAAACAATTAGCCACGATTACATCTAATATCTTAACTATTTTGGGGCTAGTATGTGTATAAATATCATTTTCTATTTAACCCTTTTTGGCGTCCAAACCTGGATCATACTAATTAATTACAGGCAAGTAGAAAATAGTCGAGTATTGGGTTAGAAGAAAAATAATCCTAAACAAAAAGCAGCAAATGATTAGGCAAAGCCGTTTCAAAACTACATGGAGCGTGAATTCAAAATCAATATGAACAAAGCGTAATCTAATCAGCCTCGTGGCAGTTTAGATAATAACAACGAGAGTCCAGGGCAACCAGGAAAACCGAAATAAATGAAAGGGGAAAATACAAGGCGGTTAATCACGTGCCATGCATAACTCTCTCCCGACCTTTTGCCGGCCTTGGTCGGGTGTATAAAGTATAAACGGCGTGTCGTGTCTTTTGACTGTGACTCAAGTCTTGCTTGCCAGTTACTTTCTCTCTCTATACACATTAAAATTTCTTCTCATTTCACGGTAGAGAGATCGACTACACTGCACTACTTCGATCGATCGCGTTTTTGATCGTTTGTGTACTTGGGTATTGATTTCTTCATCTTTTGCTCTTAGAAAGGCTTTTCTTCTTTTTTTTTTTTTGGTGTGTTGAGTGAGGTCTTGTAGTGTTGGATTTGAACTGAGGTAATGTGGCTTGGAAGAGCTAGAAGGCCGAGATCTTGAGGTTTGGGAGGTTTTGGATTGGAGTCTTGTTTTTCTGTCAAATGTGTTCGTGTGGGTTTTGGACAACCAAGATCCTTGTTTGAGAAGGTTTTTGAAGTTTATTGTAATAATTACTCACTGTATTTTTCGCTGGATGTATTAATCTTACGAATGAATTGAGTTGAGTGGGAGGTGTTTCACTTTTACTGATTTGGGAAAATCAAGAAAGATGGTAATTTTGTTGGTGATTTTTAGTTTTGTATCAAAGCGTATTAGTTTGTCCATTTTTGAGTTTTATAATGAAAAGTTCACGATTCTTAATCGGAGCAGTAGTTAAAAAAAATAGTTGTCGTTGGTATAGATATAGATTCGTCTGATTCGCTTATGGCTTGCGGGTGAGATTGGGATTGTTTTGATCTGTGCAATGTGTGCTTTGTTCTTTGTTAATAATTGTGTAAGAGTTTATGGACAATGAGTAAGGTTGCTGCTTAGAGAGAGGGCTCGAAATGAGTTGTATTCCAACCACATTTTGGTAACTGATGAATGAAAAGAAAGTGAAGCTAGTTGTTACGAAGTATATTGTTTTATTGGTGTGTAGGAGCCCAAGACTTTGCTACTTGCTGAGTGTTCATTCAATCTAGTCTGTAGGTTCGTCTGCAGAAGGGAAGTTATTGGTTTCCTGTCCGCGTTCAAAGATTGATTGCTTTATGGGTTTCTCTTGCCAGATAAGCTTATTTGAAGGTCAATGTTAGTAAAAGGGATTTCCACTTCCACATGTGTCAAGGCATGATATCTTCAATACTTTTTTTTCTCATATTTGTTTGCTGTGCCTTCAGCAAAGAATCATGCAAATGTTTTGCTCTCATTGTTTTTTTGCCCTTCACTTCAAGGTTGAATTTTTGCTGGTTTAATTGTTCCAGAAAATATTTGACTATCTGCTATTATGAACAAACTGAACTCTTGCTTTGGCATCTATTTGGAAAGGATTTTATTGATAGATTTGGTTTTTGTTCCAGATTTTATTCCTAGCAGGGATGTCAGATAGTGCTCTGGGAGACCCGAATGCGCAACCTGGATCAGATAGGGAGAATGACAGCTTCAGTAAGAGGAACTTTGCAAAGCCCTGTTCTGCAGATAATATTAAAAATGTTGAAGAGCAACATAGGAAAAACTCTGCTTCAATGGTCTCAATTCCTGTTAATGGACATGAATGTGCAAATCCTGGAATAGAGACTAGCAATTCAGAAGTAGAGTACACCGAATCTGAGAACCTGAGCGATCTAGAAGATGTTGATACCAGTGTAAAGGTTGGTATAACGAATTATCATATGTGATGCTATAGGTCTGGCATTTCTCAGAGCAGGTGGAAATAATTTTTCAAACTGTGGATTCATGTCTTGTTTCATCGTTCAGACACTGCTAGCTGGATTAGACTCAAAAGATTGGATCCTTGTTTGTGAGTCTCTCAACAATTTTAGAAGGTTATCAATATTTCATAAGGAAGTAATGCTGGATATGTTGTAAGTTCCTAAACTTCTAATCTGATTGAAAGTACTCCGGAGAGTAAAATTAAATGTTCCATGTTTGCTCTGTTTATGGGAAAGTGCCTTACTGTCATTTTCAATGAACAGGGGGGATGTGATACCACTCATTGTGAAATCCTTGAAAAATCCAAGAAGTGCGGTGTGCAAAACTGCAATTATGACCTCTGCTGATCTATTCCATGCATATGGTGACCGTATAATTGAGTTACTGGACCCATTGGTACATTATTGTTATTACCTGGACCTTATCTGTCCCTATCATTCTTTCATGCTTGATAATTAGTCATATTTGGACTGGTTTATCTTTATGGTCTCCCCTAATGTGGGATTCTGTGTTGCAGCTGATACAACTTCTTCTCAAATCTTCACAAGATAAAAAATTTGTTTGTGAGGCAGCTGAGAAAGCTCTAGTGGCAATGACTACTGGGATTTCACCAAACCTGCTGTTACCAAAGTTAGAACCGTATCTTAGGAACAAGAATCCACGAATTCGAGCTAAGGCTTCAATGTGTTTTTGTCAAAGCGTTCCACATCTGGTAAAAACAAGTTATCATCTGTGCTTAATTGATACTCTTTCTCTCATCTTTTCGATATACTTTGAGCTTTTCCCAACCCGTAGAAGATCTGACTATTATATGTATACCGACTATATATGATATATAGCCAGCCGCCGGATTACTTCAATGGTTTGTTTATATCTGTTTCTGCTTCTTCTGCCCCATTCCTTGATCAGTGTAAAATGTTTAACAACATTACTTTGTAGATGTGGTATTTTGGATCCTGAGCTTTTCAAACTCTGATACTCCTGTCGTGTTTAAGCCATATAAAGTAGGTCCCTCTCCATTTTTTTGTCTATGCGACTGGATAATGATGACATAATAATAATAATGCAGTTTCCAGTTTTTTCTTCAAATTTTGAGTACTTCAGTGGTTATATGTTGGTATGCTGGTACATCATTGGTTCTGGTTTTTGTCACAGGGTGTTGAAGGTATCAATACCTATGGAATTGACAAGTTGGTCCAAGTAGCTGTTCCACAGCTCAACGACCGGCTTCCTGAATCCAGGGAAGCTGCGCGGATCCTTCTTTTAGAACTTCAGACTGTCTATGAGAAGTCACATGAGCTCACACTAACAGTGTCTGATAACGGAGAATTGGGTAGTTGGGAACACTTCTGCCAGTCAAAACTTTCTCCTTTAAGCGCACAAGCTGTGCTCCGAGTGACCAATATTGGTCGTGAGGGTATTGCTCTGGGGTCATGACACAAATTTAATGGTCCATATATGAGTTATAGTAAGCAACGTCTATTTTACTCACATATGATGTTCACTGGGTGAAGTCAACAATTACCATTACCATCTTTTTTTTGTATTCATGTCATTCTAATGTAAATATATATCGAGACAGAGAGATGCCTGAGTTGCTGTTAAGCACGTTAGTTGAGTCTGAATATTCTTTACAGATTGTTCACTGCTAGCCATTACTAGCTTATTCAGGTATAATTGCTTCTGGATTAGCATTACGGAGCCATTTTTCTTGATGTGCTTCTAATACTGTTGATATTGTAAAGTGTTCTTCCTTATATCTAAGGAACGATCAGGGATGTTATTTCCTTACTTTTTGAAGAGAAATTCACCAAAATTTAATAGTCTAAAGTTCTCCACCCTCATATAGGGGAAAAAAAAAAGAGTTGGGTGGTGGGAGGGGGATATTGTGAAGGTTATTTTCTATTTTACACATGTAAACATTAAAATTTTAATTAAATATTTAAATTGGTTGATTACTTTATATGAAAATTTTGTTTATATTATTAGTGAACATCTTATTTAACATTAATGATATTTAAGTTAGGTATATAGTTATATAAATGTGTGCCTAACTTGAATGTCAAATTGGTTTTGACTGTGGAAGGAATTGTACATTGGTTGAATAAGCAAGCATCATAAAACAATATAAAATTTATAATTGCATGTGTGTTACTCCAAAACTAAGACATTGTCTACCAAACCTCCAGCCTTTATTTTATTAACTTTAGGGTTCAATGGATACTGATGACAGAATCCATCACCTGGGTTACAATATTTACTTAACAATATTGGTTTAGTATACCTAAACAAAGAATCTCTTGAAATTTAAAGGGGAACTCGTGATTCGGATATCAGGATAGAAAGCAGATTTAAATGAGGTTGGTTGTCCCCATCGTACTCCTAATTTGAAAACTGCCAACGCCATCTTTTATTGACTTCACGTCTTCACCATTACTCGTACAGACCCACCTGTCATTTCTGTTGATTACGATCACCTAAATCTGTAAAAGGGTTTAGACCAAGCAATCTTAGTCATCATTTTAAGTATTCAATCGTGATTGAACATGCAGCAGCAGATTTTTCAATAATTGGCTCAAACCGAAGAATTTCTGATCATACAATTACAGAGAAGCAATCCAGGCTGGGAAGATATTGTTCTGTAAAATTTCTTAGGAATAAAGAAGGGAAACCATTTGAAGGAGGAAACCAGTTCAGACCAAATTTATTTTTTAAGAAGCAAAAGGAAGGTCGGAACAGGGAACCCAAGGTGAGGTTCTTTTCCTGTAATCCAGTTATTTAGCTCACTGTCCACCAACTCTAGTCCTAGTACATTGGTAAAACACCAAAAGAAACAAATTTACCGGGTATTCTGAAAGCTACCTTTTTGGAGATTATGTGATTAGCTATCCAAAATGAGCCCTACTCAGAGACTATTTTAACTGCAGAATATGCATCCCATGTCATTTAACAAGTGGTCAAGCCATCTCCATTATCATCTTAGAAAAAGATATAGAATAAAATAAGCTTGTTCTTTACACTAAAACAAAGGAAGAAACAAGAAACAGAGCTCTCAGTCTTGAAATTACATCATTGTCTCTACTCAAATAACCTCTTTCTTAACCCACCTGCTCCATCATGGTGATTAACGGATCCCCTGGCTTTAATTGAGCATCTCTCAATCACTTCTTTTCAAACCCCAAGAGTCATCTCGCCGGCTTGTTTATTATTAACCTCTACTCACGGATGACAAAAGATCAATTCTTTTTAACATTTTAAATCAATTTTCAAGTTTCTGTGGTCTTTTGATGCTGCTTAACGTACTTGAAAATGGGTTCTTCTTGCTTAATCCTGGGCTCAAAAGATATTCTCAAGCGAACCAGTTTGGAAATTGTGTTCTACTAGTAAGGTAAGCCAAAAGCTTTTCTCATGTATTTGAGTTAATCAACTGCTGTCTTAGAGTGGTTCTGGGTTCTGGAACTAGAACTGGATATCAAAATCAGGAGAGCTGTTATGAGTGGCAAAGTTTTAGGGGTTGCATCAGAGATTATGGTTATGACTATTGTGATTTTTGTCATACTATTGTTCCTGGGAATTGGGGTGTTGTTGATCTTAGTACATGTCTGTATTGTGGGAAGAGCTTTTAGAGCAGGAATTGCCAACACTCTTGCAGCTGACATAGAGAGCGGTGACAGATCAAGCATGTCCGTTGAGGATGTAGAGAAGCTTCCAAGCTATCAATATACAGAGAAGCGGAATGGAAGTAGTCCAGTTAACTGTGCTGTTTGCTTGGATAACTTTGCAGACGGTGATAGGTGTAGACTGTTGCCTTCGTGCAAGCACAGTTTCCATGCTCAATGTGTCGATGCATGGCTTTTAAAAACGCCAATTTGTCCAATTTGTAGAACCTGTGCCGATTTGAGAAGAGTGGGGATGATTGTAAGTGAAGAACTAAGCAGCCATTTCAGTGATACTAGCACGGAAATGAGAGTTAGCCAGACGACTGAGAGTAGCCATTTCAGTGATTTCAGTATGGAAATAAGAGAAGGCATGACAAGAGCAAGTAATCATTCGATGACTTCTGTTAGGCCTGTTACAAGGGAGAACCAGACAACAGAAGGTAGAAATGTTATAATCGAATCGGGGCAGAACGAAGGAGAAAGTTCCCAAGTTGGCATGTCTGGGATTGAATAACATCGAATAAAAAAAAGTTGACTTTTGGCAAGAATGAATCATATTGATTCTCTGGGAAAGTGTACTGATGAATAGTTGTTCTTTCATTTTAATTATCTTTGGGATGATAAAAGTAATGGCAGCTTAGACTACACATGTACAAATACAGATTAACTGTGGCTGTTAAATGTGAGGTACTGGCATTTACTTACAATGCTTCACAAAAAGAAAAAAGTAGTGGTGATGCAGCTGATTGAGTTGCTGCTGAACACCAACGCTTTTTGTCCAATTTTATTTTATCGTCCAGTTGCATCACAATGGAGACTCAAGTGTTTTAGATTGTAATTTTATACTGAGTTTGAAGTGTAATTAGATTAGATGTTATACAAGATTCGTTGATCTCTTTTGTTATTTTAGATTTGGTTAAGAGCTTTTTGCGAATGAGTTGGTAGTGAACTACTAGTCTTAAAAATATGCAAGATGTATGACATAATAGATTATTATATAGTTAAATGTGCTAATTCAATCACATTAAAAATATTATTCATGAAAATTTTAACAACAAAGAAGAATTATTACCGATGGGTGGTTATTTTTAATTAAATAAATTCTTGACTACCATAATTAATTATAAATTAATGGTCCTGTAAACATGTATAATAAGAAGGCAAACAAACAAGACAAAAAAGCACAATCAAAATATGAGTACTATCAGCAATCGAATAAAGAATAGTGTATGTATTTACAAACGTTTTACCTGGCAACTTAATAATGATGAGATTAGTATATAATTAAAATAGACTGATTTATAGAAGAAATAATAAAATCACTATAATTATTAATTACAATTAAATATGATCTCCAAAAAATAATTTAATATGCAATTAAATAGTTAACGATGATCAAACTTATAATTCCAAAAGATTAAACTTTTAAATTTCAAAATTTATTTACTTTTTTTTTGCTAATATGACATTTAGTATAAAATTTTTTCCTTGTTATTCATTATGAAGAGATATTTTCTCTAATCCAACTTTAATATATCTATATTTATATTGAGCTTTGTCTATGTTAATATAAATGTTTTTGTATCCCCATTTTCACGTTCATTTAGTTTGTCTAAAAACAATAATACAATATTTGAGATGAAACCTTTAAGTGGATATTAAGAGAGAAAATTAAATTTTAGTAGAATGTATTCTCATATCCATAATTAATAAGTAATATAAATCCTTTGGAGCTTCTTGTATTTGAAACGTATCTTACTCGTGGAAAGTCCTTCTCGAAGAGAGAAAACCGTCAAGTGTTATATATAAATCACAACTTCAACAACTAAAATTTTAGGTATAAACATTTTTATTTAGTTATGAATTTAATAGTTAACTAAATACAAAATTTCAAGTTATTTAATGGAAAATTTTTAACTAAGTTCGAAACCTTTTCATTTATTTAGTGATTTTTAACAGTTAATTAAAGACAAATTTTTATAATTTAGGAGAAAATTAAAAATTATTTTAATTATAACAATTGAGATAATTATTTTAATTATATATACATATATTAAAGTTGAGAGCCAATCATCATTTTAATTTTTATCATAAATTAAAAAGTAAATTATTTTAAATATCTTTGGCTTTTAACAAATTGTCAAATATATCTCCACTTTCATTTTACAATACTAGATACACCATTTATGAAAATATATTTTTATATATTCCGCTCTAACATTATTAACAATCGCAGTTAAGGTACTTAAATCAATTTTACTATCATATTCAAAATATTTTGAAAACAGTGTTTAAATGAATCTTAGTGTTGTGTTTAAAATAATTTTTAGGGCTTCCTACACAAATTGGTGATATTTCAATGTGTTTATCATTTTCTATGATTTTTAAATTTTTATAATTTGAAAAGTAAATAAAAAATTTTCAAATATTTTTTCTTATTTTTGTGGATGGTACGTTATATTATTAACATTTGTACAAATTTTAAAGCTAAAATTCTAAATATTGAGCTTAAAAATTAATTTAATATAATTAAAATCTCTCACTAATTAAGTTATATATATGTTGAACTAAGGGATGTCCATCTTATTTTAACGGTGACAAAACATCAAATGAATTAATGTTTTTATATGTTTGAATCATTGAAAAATAGGTGTTAAATGTGAAGTGCCAAAAAAAAAAAAAGTTTAAGAAGTTTGGGAGTAAAATTGAACATCATGAAGAGAATTAATCAAAACTTAAAGTTATTAGAAGAATTAAGATATAATTCATACAATTAAGTTGTTGAGTGGCATGAGTGAGGTCTATAGATATATTATATCTTTTGTATTTATCCTGTATATGATGCGGTCTTTTTCTATCTGTTAATTGATTGACTTTTTGTATTTTAGTAAATAGGTCCAGGTAGTTCTAGAATAATCGTCAACAATGGTAAATACATAATGTGCTACACTAATAGACCCATACTTATATGGATCCCAAAGATCCAAGTGTAAGAGTTCAAAGCATGCAAATGTACATATATTGCTCTTAGAAAGAGGCATTTTGGTTTGTTTTGATAAGTGACACACATCACAAGGTTGTATAGAAAAATTCATAGTATTTGAAGAACATTGTAATTGTTTTAGTACAGTAAGAAATGGATGGCCCAATCTTTGATGCAAAAAACCATTAGAAACACTACTATAACATTGAGTTAGTTTATTTGAATGGCTATCTAAAAGTGAAATGTAGGACAAAACAGTGTCTTTTGAAAAGAATGTTTGTCTAAAATATACAAGCCTACAATTACCTTACCAACTGCCAATACCTCATCAATCACAAGGTCCTGCAGAATACAAAAATTTGCATAAAAAGTAAATTTGGTATGAGAGTGGGAAGCTAAGGGGATGTTTAGTTGGGTTGTGAGTTGTAGTTATTGTGTTTTTGTATTGGTTGTTGTGTTTTCTTTTTTGATTTCTGTGCTATTATAGTGTGTTTTTTAATCGATTTTTGTGTTTATTAAAACAGAAAACCAAAAACTAAAACTAAAACGAATCTAAACAAGGCCTAATTGATTCACAAAAAGAAGGTTATATTTGAATGATGGCACATGTAAGCAAGAAGACATAGTTAGATTGTCACAAAGGATAATATCCCCTATGAAATCTACTGCCTTAATGCTACCATCATGAAGGTGAATAGGGGTGTATTGAGTAACTAGTTTGGATTTATCAAACATAGTCAAGTTATAGCACATATGGTTTGATGCACCTGTTTCTACTATCTAGGAAGCACATTCAACCAAATTAATAGAACTAAAACAATGGTTTAGAATGCTACTTGCAAAGTCGTTGTAGTGTGAAAAGTTGATATGATCACCCTTGTCTCGCATCTGGATCTATTTCCCTTTAACTTTGAGGTAATCTTCGATACCCTATTGAATCAGTATAGCTATGTCCTAATTCTAGTCTGGATCCTTATTGCTCCATTCCATCGGATATTCCAATGGTGTCTCAAGCATGCTAGCAAATACCTTATTTGTGTCCCCTCCCTTCTTGTCTTCCGAACCTTTAAACCAGTTCGGATATCCATAAATTTTAAAATAGATGTCTCTAGTGTGACGTTTCATCTTGTAGAAATCACAATATAAATCCTACTTATGCAATTGTTTATTAGAAGTCCCCTACTAGTCCCTTTTGTACCATTATTGTTAGCGTTTCTCATCGTCATAACATTATTAAGATTATTAGCAAAACTGATATTAAGCTCCCTCTATTTTTTAACCCTCACTATTATAAAATAAGCCTTTTCAACCGATGGCAAAGGATCCATCACAAATATTTGACTTCTGATAGGATCATACTCATCATTAAGCCCCATAAAAAATTGTACTAATTTATCATTAGCTGCAAAATCAATCAACTGTCTTAGAGCTCCGCAAGAACATTATCTTAGGGCTTCACAAGAACATTGTGGAATAGGTGCTAAAACAATCAGTTCATCCCATAATCGTTTTAGCTTAATAAAGTATTTGGAAGCTGAGAGTTCTCCTTGAGAAATCAAATTGATTTCCCTTTTGATCTGGTAGAGCATTAGACCATTGCACTTGCCATAGCGCTACTTAAGTTCCATCCTTAATTCTTGTGTTGAAGACTTGTACAAGAAAGACTCTACAATGTCTTTTAAGATGGAATTAAGGATCTAAGATGTTACCATAAGATCCACTAGACACCATCGATCGTATTTAGGTAAGGTCTCTTCCGATCTCCCACTCTTGCTGTTGACGAAATCAAGCTTCACCTTTGCTCCTAAAGTGATTTCATCGCATGGTTCCACGATATATAGTTGTTGCCATCCAACGGAGTGGTGCCAAGAAGCATCCTAAGATAATCCGAGTTCTGTAGAAAAGGGGATTCTCCTTGCTATTCATGCCTCTAAGGAACGATCTTGTACCTCTCTCATTATCCATCATGATTTGTTAGGCAGAGAAATGAAGATCGTCAACCTAGGTTCATTGATACCATGAAGAAATTGCGATCTAGGGTTTGTTTCTAGAGAGTTCTGTAAATAGTAGTTTGTTGACTTTCTTTATTTAATAACTAGCATTATATACAAGAGTCTGTATAAACTAAAAACGTTGCACACTCAAACTAAACAGTACAATATCTGCAAATCTAACTTCAACTAAAATGGTGTGCAATATTTACTAACATAAACAATAAACTACAAAAAGTCAACCAGTCAACAAATGAAAAAAGACTGCATCATATATAGGATAAATACAAATATACAATATCTCTATAATGTTAAATATTTTTAAGTGAACTTAAGATTTATTTGTAGAAATTTTTAAGAACCTAATTCACTACTCTCTTATGTATCATTCAAGTATAACAATTAGTATCAAAGCATAGGTATTACTTAGTATAAATTTTAATGAATTTGTGAGAAAAGATTGGTATGGCATATATAATAAACACCTTTACTCTTTGATCTAATGTAGAAGGTCAAAGTATACTTAGAGCACCCTACTTTGATGGAAATAACAGTGTAGAAGGACAAAATACACATAGAGAACCTTACTTTAATGGAAATAACTATCTCTATTAAAAGGCTAAGATGAGATAGTACTTAATGAGCGAAAGTGTAGATTTATGGCTTATGGTTTCTCAAAAGACTCTTATGTCTTCCAAACTCGTAGGAAACGAGTTATTATTTAAAAAAGAAAAAGTGGGATAGTGAGAAAAAGAAATTAGTCTCTTTAAACAGTAAAGTTATGCATATTCTAAATTGTGTACTAATTATGGAAGAATTTAATAGAATTTCTCTATGCGAAATTACATACGATATTTGGCACACAATAAAAATTACATATGAAGGATCAAATCAAGTAAAAGAGACTAAAATTAGCATGCTTACTCGTTAGTATAAACTTTTTCAAATGTTACATTATGAAAATATCTCTACTATATATGCTTGTTTTAATAATATTATTAGTGCTTTAAAGGAGTAAGATCTATTGGAATGCTGAGGTTATTAGTAAGATTCTTAGATCTTTATTGAAGTTGGGGGAAGTTAAGGTGATTGCAATTCAAGAAGCAAAAGACCTTAATATTCTCCCTCTTGACGAGTTAATTCGATCCTTGGTAATGTATGAGATGATGTTAAAAGAAACTCAAATAGAGGATGTCGCACCTAAAGAGAAGAATATAGCTTTCAAAGCAACAAGAAAGGAGGAAAATGAGAATGAATAAATCTCGTATGAGAGCAAAAAATAAGAAACACATGCACTTATCACAAGAGGCCTAAAGAAGCAAATGTCAGCTTCATGGCACACAATGAGGTAAGTTATTCCCACTCTTATGAAAGTGAAAATAAATGTGATGTTAAATATATGTGAGGAATTGCTACAGTATGTGGAGGATTTGGCAAAGAAAAAGAAAAAGTTGCATGATAAGCATAATGAATCTTAGAAATTTTTAGAAGAATATATACTAAAAAATGAAGGACTTATGCAAGACTTAGACTCAATCAATAAATATAATGATGGATTAGTAAATAAAAATATTGCCTTAAAGAAAAAGATTGAGTCCGTTAAGAAATCACTTACAAAATTCACCAAAGGAAATGAGAAATAACAATGCTAAGTGCTCAAAAAGTAGAAAATGACAAACATGGTTTAGGTTATAGTAATGAAAATAGAGTATCTACTAGCAAGACAATTTTTATAAAGGGAAAGAACTCAGAAGATGAATGTGCTCCTAGGAAAGTTTAAAATACATTTACAAGTAGACCAATGCATACTTATACATACCAAGACTTAAGAGTTTTCAACAACGTTGATTTAATAATAGAAGAATTTTCTCTCAACCTAGCAAAACTTTCAACAATGATTTTATAATGGATTTAGGCCTAAAAATGATTATAAGAATGCATATAAGATTTATACTCTATTGTTTTGCATATATTTTAGTTATTATGGATATATATATATATATATATATATTACTTTTTTGCTATAATAGACTTAGATATATTTCACTAAATGATAGAGATAGATATAGGATTAACATGTAAGGACCTAAGATAATGTGGGTACCTAAATCTAAATAAAATTTTATTTTGTAGACCACTGTGAAAAAAAAAACAAATGGTATGTAGACAGTAGATGTTCACAACACATGATTAGTAACCTATCACAATTTATTACTTTCAAGAGTAAGGATGAAAAATTCGTAACTTTCAGAAATAATGCCAAGAGTAAGGTAATTGACACTGGAAAAGTCAGTAAAAACATTGTTCTTTAATTAATAATGTTTTACTTGTCGATGTTTGAAGTATAATCTGTTGAGTGTTAGTTAATTATATGATAAGAGTTATAAAGTATTCTTTGAAGGTAATGAATATGTTGTTTCAAATATATATGATGGTAGTAATATTTTCCTAGGAAAAAGAGATGGAAATATTTATGTTGTTGATTTAGATGACACTAACTTTGAGAATAAGTGTTTAGTTTCTTTCAATGAAAGTACATGGATTTGGCATAGAAGGCTTGACACGCTAGCATGGATATATTGTCCAAACTCAATTCCAAGTAACTCATGAATGAGCTCATAAGCATAATGTATAAAAAGGACAAAATATGTGGATCATGCCAAATGAAAAAACAAGTAAAAAGTATGTTTCCAAGTAAGAAATTGGTAACAACTTCTAGACCCTTTTAACTTTTACACATGGATTTGTTTGACCCTACTAGAGTAGCTAGTTTAGGTAGTAAATCATATGCCTTTGTTATTGTTGATGATTTTAGTAGATTTACAAGGGTGTTGTTTCTAAGTTCTAAGGATGGATGTTTTAAATCATTTACAAATTTTGCTAAGAAAATTCAAAATGAAAAAGAATTTTCAAGTGCGTCTATTAGGAGTGATCATGATAGAAAATTTGATAATTATTTTTTTGAATCATTTTGTGATGAACATGGCATTTTGCATACCTTTTCAGTCTTTAGGACTCCCCGACGAAATGGTGTAATAGACAGAAAAAATAGAAGTTTGCAAGAAATAGTTAGAACTATGATTAACGAATATAAATTTCTTAAGCATTTTTTATCGAAGTCGTAGATTGTGCATGCCATATAATTAATATAGTTAACATTAGCCATAAAATAAATAAAAACTTCTTATGAATATTGGAGTGGTAAGAAATAAAAAATTATTCACTTTAGAATCTTTGATTGTAAGTGTTATACTTCGAACACTAAGGATAGTTTAGGCATATTTGATTCTAAAATTGATGAAGATATTTTTTAGACTATTCGTTCAGTAATAAAACATATAGGGTGTTTAATCAAAAACTCATATTGTAAAAGAATATGTGAATGTTGTTTTTTATGGGACTAACCATCTTGAAAGTAAGAAAATGTGTTAGGATGATGATGTAAGTCTCTTCAAGGATTTAGAAAAGCTATCACTTAAAGAAAAGGATGAAAGACAAAATCTTGCAAGAATAAATTGTTGAATCAAAAGACGAAAGGAAGGAGGATGAATTACCAAGAGATTGTACATACAAGAAGAATCATCATTCAAATCAAATCATAGGTGATATTTAACAAAGGATAGCTACTCGTTCGTCTTAATTTATCTCATATTGCTTTCAGGTCTCTTATTAAATCTAGAAGTATAGAAGAAGCTTTAGGTGATGAGCATTGAGCTTTAGTTATGAATGAAGAATTAAATCAATTTGAAATAAATAAAGTGTGGAATCTTATACCTAGGCCTAATGATCATCCAATAATAGTTATAAAATGGGTGTTTAAAAATAAATTAGATAAACAAAGCAATATTTTTAGGAATAAGGCTATGCTAAGTGCAAAAGGATATCATCAAGAAAAAGAATAGATTATGATGAGACTTATACTCTTGTAATAAGATTAGACGCTATTAGACTCCTACTTGCATTTGCATATTATATGAATTTTAAATTGTATCAAATGGATGTTAAAAGTATATTTTTGAATGGTTTTCTATAAAAGAGGTTTATGTTCAATAATCCCCTGGTTTTGAAAGATATAATGCACCTGAGCATATTTTTAAATTATCTAAAGCTTTGTATAGTTTAAAACAAATACTCAGAGCATGCTATAATAGGTTAAGTGCACTCTTACTTGAAAAGTGCTTGGTAAAGGTAAGGTAGATACCACTTTATTTACTAAAAAAAAAAAGATATGTTAATTGTTTAAATTTATATGGATGAGATTATTTTTAGTGTTACTAATGAGTCTTTGTGCTAAAATTGTGCTAAGTGTATAAGTACAGAGTTTGAAATGAGGATGATGGGATAATTAGATTTCTTTTTTGAACTAAAAATTAAATAAATGAAGGATGATATTTTCATAAATTATGTCAAGTATACGAAGGAGATTTTTAAACATTTTGGCATATATCAAGCTAAATTGTTGGGCAGTCTGATGAGTGCATTCACAAAGTTGAATAAAGACGAAAATGGTAAGGAATTAGATGTTAAGCAATATCGAGGTATGATTGGTAGTTTACTTTATCTTATAAGGAGACTTGATATTATGTTTAGTATATGTTTGAACGTAAGATTTCAAGCATCACCTAGGAAATAACATTTATAAACCGTTAAATACATTCTTAGATACTTGTGTGGAATTTTACATTTAGGACTTTGGTATCCTATGAAAATATTTTTAGAATTGGTTGGTTATTTTGATGTTGATTAAGCAGGTAGTTTATTAGACAAAAAAAGTACATTTGGTGCTTGTCAATTCCTAACTAATACATTAGTTTCATAATTTTATCGAAAATAAAATTATTTTGGATTATCTATGCAAAAGCAGAATATGTGGTCGTCAGAAGTTGATGCACTCAAATTTTATAGCTTAGACAACAACTTAAAGATTATGGTTTAGAACTTTATAAAATTCCCATTAGATGTGATAATATAAGTGTTATTTGTTTAACAAAAAATTCTACTTAGCATTTTAAAATAAAACATAAAGAGTTTAGATATTATTTCATGAGAGATCATGTTCAAAATGATGATATAAAACTTGAATTTGTTGACATTGTGCATCAATTAGCTGAATTTTTTACTAAACTTATATGTAAGGATAGATTCTGCATGAGTATGAGAGAATTGCGTATGATTGATGGTGCTTCCTTATGATTTTTTGTTAATTATCTTGTACTCTTATTGTTTTATCCTTTATGAATTAAAGTGTTTTAATTGTTGTGTTTTTGACATGTTTAAGTATTTAATCTTATTTTTCTTACGACTCTAAAAGGAGGAGAGATGTATGTGATATAGTTTATTTTATAAAATGAGAATATTATTTTTCTCTTTTTCTAATACTTTCTAAATTTTATGCATGAATTTCGGGAGAGTTGGTGATTTCCAATTGAGTTGTTATTTTTGTTTGTTTTTGAACAAATAGTTGTAAGATTTTGATGAATTTAGGGAGAGTTTGCCATTTTTAAGAATATCATATTTTTGTATTTTTGCGATGTATGTTTTTTCTTTGGAATAATTTTGACTTGCTATTAAATTTTAGGCAAGCTAAATTTGATTATAGAATCATATTCATGTGATTTTTAAATATGTCTAAATTATTTTTTGATTTTTTATGTTTATTATATTACATAATTTTGTCGTTATAAAAAAGGAGAAGATTATTGAACTAAGGGAGGTTTATCTTATTTTGATGAGGGAAAAACACTAAATGGACTAATATTTTTTTGTGTTTGAAATATTCAAAGAAAGGTGTTAATTTGAAGTGCCAAAGAAGATATTTAAGAAATTTTAGAGTAAAATTGAACATCATGAAATAAATTTATTAAGATTCAATGTTATTGGAATAATTAAGATACAATCTATACAAATTATGCCTTGTAGTTTTCATTGTAAATTTTATTTAAGTTCTTTTTAGTGTTTTTAAAAAGCTTATCACATATATAATTTTTTTTATAATTTAGAATATTAATATAGGTTGCATAATCAAAAGGAATTTTATGTGAAATATTTTCAATAATTTTCTTGAATAGTTAAAAAATGTTTTGGGGATATTCTAAATGTGTATGTGAGTTTATAAAATGTTTATAGCATTATAATAGATTTGATTTGGGTTGAAATTGTCTTGAACATTTTTCTATGTTTTTCTGAAGGTTAAAGGTGGTTTAATTAGGGTTATATGGTGGTTATGTGAATTGCTATTTAGTATATATTTCTAGTACCTTAAATAGTAGGTATTAATGGCAATATTATGAACTATCGTTAAAGACCTAAAAACCACTATTGATGAGCGTAAATTACACTTGGCAGATTTTCTTCAACAGTAATAAATTTTTTAATACATTAGAATGTTGTGCAACAATAACAAACAACTAGTTTGATATTCTAAGGTTATAAATATGTTAATTTACTTCTTTTTATCATCCAAGAGTTTACAAAGTAATTTATCAAGTGATTTGAGTAGTTTCTTGAAAGTTGTCTTTGAGCTTTCTTAGAGTGTTTTTTATGCATCATTTTCTGCATTCATTCAAGTATTGTGAGCCTCCAAATACACTAAAGAATGCTTGAGTGAGATTAGTTTATTAGTGTATTTTAAGAGAAATTATTTGTTGAGAGAAAGGTTATTCCTTAGCCATTAAAAAAAATAGTGAAATGTTTACTTTGATTCTTTAAAAAAGTGGTTGTATTCTAATATTGTAATCTTGTTTTTTTTTTATAGTGAAACAAAATTTCAATAGTAGTGTTGAAGATTAGACGTAGGAACAAGTTGATCACTTTAAATTAGAATAAATCGATGATATCACTCCACCCTTATACTCTTTACTTTTATGCAATTGTTAGTTGTTATTTTATAATTTATTTTTTGATCAAAAATTATGGTTGCACTATTATTTCATATTTAATTAATCTCTGCTTAATATTATTCATATTAAGTTTTGTTTTTCGAACCGCTTAAATCATTGTTTATTCCTTTCAACTGTCATACATTTTAGTGTAATAAGTTTTTTACAAAGTGTTAAATATTTTTAAGTGAACGTAGGATTTCTTTATAGAAAATTTTAAGAACTTAATTCATCCTCTTTTCTTAGGTGTCATTCAAGTCTAATAATATATTATGGTGATATTTTGTGTTAATAATATAAAAATAAAAATATATTTGATATTTACTTATAATTCAAGATAATTTATATAATATCCTCAATTAAATAAGAATAAGAATGTAAAAACAAGAAGTATCAAAAGGCCTAATAATTCTGTTTTACTTGTAAATAATTATGGTAAAATTTAAATTTGTTGATCTTTTACCTCTGGTGGGTATTTCTATAGTTATTGTTATGTGAGACTATAATGAAAAAGTAATATTTTTAACAAATAAATATAATATTGAGATATTTTATAAAATGCGATTAATTTCTAGAACTGTCTGAGACTTTGGATCTTCTATAGCTAGTCCTGGTAATCTTTTTGAAATGAGACCTCAACAACATGACATAAAGAACGATGATTTCTGAAATAACAAAGGAGATATTATACAAGTTGAATAGGAGGTCTAGGATAACAGAAAAATAAGACAAATGCAAAGTATCCCGTTTTTAAGAATCTCAAATACTATGTTGACACACTCTTTTTAGTGTTGTAAATCAAAACATATTGATGAGAAAAGAGTCAAGTATTATTGAGGAAGCTCTTGCGAGTCTCTTCTATCGATGAATTAAATGGCTTATGTTGGTTATATTCGCCCGAAGTTGTTCATAGCATTCAATATCAAGCACAAATAATAGTCACAAGGTGCAGGAGGCAACTAAGGATCCTTTGTAAGGTTCCTGTCCCATTTGCAGATAAAAAGAAAAACGATCATGCATAACGTTTATGGATGTTTGAAATTGATCAAACCCTGCTTAATGTTGTTCAGTTGCTTTAAAGAAAAAGAACACTCTTTAATATTCCATGATAATGCTTGTACGATCTTAGATCCTACTAGTGTATGTCAAAATGAAAGATAAAACAGCTTTTTAAATCATTAATCTATTATAATTACCTTCATTTTGTACTATATAACTCTTTGATAAAAAAAATCTCAATGAAGAGTTTGTATGAATAGGCTTTAGCACAAAATATACTTCTATTTTCTAAACATGATGAAGTTTATGTGAACTAGAAAAAAAAAAGCTCCAAGTGAGACTGAATAATAAGCCTTCGCGAAACACATAATGCAATTAATATATAGATGTCCTTATAATGAGTTGCCGGCCATATGTTCTATCTTCTATATTTGTACCAAGGAAAATACAAGCTGGCTTGTATCAGAAGTGTAAAAGCAATAAAAGTAAACCTACATTCGGTGAAGCACAAATATGGGCTCCAACTCTTGTGATGATCATTCACGTTATCATGTATTATTTATATTTTAAAGTCAATCGATTAGTTATAAATTTATAATATTTTTTATTAAAAGTATTATTTATTATATATGTATATTTAATTAACTAATATATATATGATAAAGTTCATGGAATAAATATATTTTAAAAAAATCATGGTAGAGATCTCAGGTCATAATTATAAGATTTATATTGATATTAAGTATTATCCCTAAATTATTTTTAGTCATTACTTTATTAAGATTGAACATTAATAGAGTAGAAAGACCAATATATATTATATTTCTTTCTTATAAAGAAAGTATTTGATCTTATAGATTAAATAATGGAGATACTTAAAATAAACATGTGGGTGTTTGTTGTGATAATTGTATGATCTTTAGACTAGAGATTTCTAAAATATCACATATAAAGATTATTATATTTTTTATACTACTTATGATTTATTCTAATCATGAATAATTCATCTAATAGTCATTGAATATATCATAAACTATATAAAGGTAATTGAATGATTAATATAAGACTTGTCATCTTAAAGTGATTAGGGAGAATGTTTTATTATTCCCAATTGTATTAATTTAAGAAATCCTTGGTAAAGGTGAAATAAAACTTTTGAAAATAATTTTCAAATGTTATTAATAAAATTAATTATTGATGGTAAAAGACTGATATGATTGGACGCAAATAAAGTAGACACTAATTCTATACTTTATGTCTAATCAAAATATTATATGACGAAAGGATTGAATGATACGAAAAAAATGTTACATGGACAGATTAAATCAAAATCACCTTGACATTTCTAATATTTAGAGAGTCATGATGTGTTGTTAGACGTTAAGCTTAATTTATGATTATAAATTGGTTAATTAGAAAATTAATGATAATTAAAAGAAGTATTAATTAATCTAAGACTAATTATGAATTATGAATTATAATTTATAATCATTATTAACATATTAATAATTTAATGGATCATACATAAAGATCAATTAGGGAGTGCAAAATTAATTAAATTAGACTTAACTATGAAGTTTTAAAAACTTTAAGGATACGATATTGATTTTATTAAGATTAAATAATAATTAGAGATAATAAATCTACTAGTGACCGATCTCTTAAATTCTTTTTACTTTTCAAAGTTTTTAATTTAATGAACAAACTTCTAAAACTCATTCAATTTGGATACTCCATTAGTTTTTCACTAATGCTAATAATGGAACTTAACACATAGACATCCATGTGGTAAAATGTGCACACATGGATATCTACATGTACAATCCACATACTAACTATCTTTTAAATATTTTTAATTTAATGACTAATCTTTTAGAATTCTTTTTTATTTCAATTTCCAATTTAATGATTAACATTTTAAAACTTGCTCAAATTAGATCAAAAGATAGATTCCATTAATTTTTTACTAATGTAACTAACGGAACTTGACATATAGACATTTAAGTGACAAAATTTAAATGTCTTTTTAAAATTATCATTTAAAATTTTGAAATTTCAAAACTATTAAATCAATTTTTAAAATTTGAATAAATTATCATTTATTAGATTTCCGATAAATTTATCATATGTAGACTAACAAAAATTTAAGTGTACATGCATACATAACAAATATGGATCTTTTTTGTTCTCCATTGTTTTGATAATTTTGACCTCGACTAATTACCAAAAATTCTAGTGAACTTAGTTCTTTATAATATATGTGAAAGAGAAAATCTAAAAATATAATCTTTTCTAATAGAATAACATCAAATTAGATCTAATTAATTTTATTTTATCACAATAATTATTTGTAGTAATTCTTAAGATTCTTCTATTATAACTATTTATAACAATAGATTCACTAATTTTACATTGACAACATATTACTAAATAACTATATTATTATTAATTAATATTAAAATAAAGAAAATTTATTTTTTCTCATATAAATAATATACATATATATTTGTAAAGAAGAGTTTTTACTTTTAGATTTTAACAAGTTACACCAATTTTTTAGTGTTAAATTAATTATAATAAAATAATTCACTAAAGTAAATATATTATTTATGAAATACTTAGATGTTACAAATAAACAATATATTTATGAAAAACTTAGATATCGTAAATAAATAATATATTAGAATTCAGAAAATATTTCATGCCTATTATAAATTCTTAATCATTATAAATTACATAGTCTTTCTAATTGTATCTATATTATCTTTTTAAGAAACTAATAACTAATATCATAACCAATTTATAAACAGATGGAAAGATAAGTTTCATGTAATAGTTTTGTAATTTTATATTAAAAATGATTAAAAAATTATTAAGAACTTATATTGAGATCATATATTGAGTTTTTTTTTTCAATAGAATAATTTTCAATATTTTGATGGAATAAGTTTTTTTATATTTATAATTATTATTTGTTATAAATCAATAATATATCTTTAAATATATTTTGTGCTTATTATATATTTAATTTAAAATTTTTATTTATGAATTTTTTCCTTCAAATAAAAAATTTATCAAGTTTAACTATTGGATATTCTTTAAAAAAGAGTCGAAAATATTATTAAATATTTATTAATTAAACTTATAATTTGTTATATAATATTTTTAATAAAATATTAATAGATCTAATCACCTATTAAAAGATTAGACATTAAATTTAAAACTTTTAAAAATTAATAACTAAATTAAAAATTTTTAAAATTTGGTTATTATATAAATATTGATCAGTAATTAGATTATACATATATATCTATTCATGTGTGCATATGATACCATGTGAACAACTACTTATCAGGTTCCATTAGTTGTGTTACAAAAAAAAATTTACAAAATACTTAAGTTGAATGATCAATAAATTGAAAACTTTTAAAGATTAGACTTTTTTAAGTAAAAAGAAACCTAAAAGGTTTGTTAGTAACAAATTTATTGTTCCTAATAATTATAGTTAAAGTGAAATTTTAATTATAATATGTTTAATTTTAATAGTAATACAAATCTTATTTTCTCTTATATAAAGTTTTAAAAATATAAAAATAGTTAGTACTTTTTGTTTTCTTCTTCTTAAATATTGGGTTTCTCTAAAATTAATTTGTTTATACTATTATAATGTGGATATTATATGCAATTGAAGTGATACCTATGAATTTTAGAGGATATGAATCAAGTTTCACAATATTATTTTATTTTAATATAATTTTATTATAGAATAAAATAATTTTGATTTAAGAAAATAAAAAATTAATTTTCTTTTGCTGCATGCAGATCACATCCAGATTTTCTATCACCGTACATTTTCATTTCCTTTTATGGCAAAAGGCTACAAGATTCCTCTTCTCATCCGCCACTCAATCACTATCATCTTCAACCCAACTCGTGCGAACCATCCCTTTGTTGCCAAGTCTCTTGGAGACATCAGCATGTCTATCGTTGAGGTACCATTCCTTGAACACACTCCTGGAATTCCTTCTGGCGTTGAAGCACAAGCAGACTACCTTCCATGTCCCTGTTCCCGGTTTTTGCTCGTGCCACCAACTCTATGCATCCGGAATTCGAAAGTGTGATTGCAACTCTAAAGCATGTCAACTTCATGGTCTCTGATGGCTTTCTTTGGTGGACTTTGGAGTCTGCCAACAAGTTTGACTTCCCAAGTTTGGTACGTCCAGTCACGCCTCGTGCGCGCCAAGTAGTGTTGTTTGTGCCGGTGTAAGATGATGAGTCTATCACAGTCCCCAAATTCCCGTGGATTAAGATCACTAAAAATGACGTCGACCTAGTTTTCGAAGGCCCATCCAAAAAGTACTTTGTTTGAGTTTGTTAGTATGATTTCTCCTCGTGGTACTCGTGTCAAACTTCCACGAGCTTGAGCCTATGTTTACGATAGAAAAAAATTATATGCATTCGATTAACTGATTTTTTATGATTATTTTTGTATAAAATAAATAATAATAATTAAAAATAAATTTTATTTTATATAAAAATAATTATAAAAAGTAGAATATTATATAATCAAACCTTAACGATATCTGTAACAGGGATGAAAATCAAAATATTGGAATGTTCGATTACTACGCCTCGCAGTGCCACCACCAGGACTTGAACATGAAGAGCCACAGAAGAAACCAACTTGGATCCATTGGCTAAGTTAGGGCAAGGAAGATCAATGTTGTACATAGCTTTCGGATGTGTGATAAGGAAGAATTGGGAGATTCGCTTGAGGAGGGTTCAAAGAAAGAAGAATAGTAGTCAATGTGTTTGGTATCGTATTGGTATTGAGCTATACCGGATACAAACTGATATAGAATGTATCAATTTTGTACTGAATTTAAATATTGGTCGGTACCGGCTAATATTAGTGATACCAAAATTTTTTTTAATTTTTATCTTTTTAATTTTAAAGTTAAGTTAAAAACTATACAATATAATATATTTATAGATTATTTTATAAATTTTATAAAATTTAAAAATTAATTTATAATTTTAAAATATTATCCTAAACGATACTGGTACAATATTTAATTTATTAATAGTAAAACGTGACTTGGCTGCCCAAAGGAAGGTATTGCATGGTTTTCTGAGTCAGTGTGGATTGAGCTCGATGTGGGGGACCATAAGCACAGGAGTTCCAATCCTTGCATCGCCAATGTTGACGACACAACCACTAGTGCAAAAATGGTGGTGGAGGAGCAGAAATTAGGGTTAGCCGGTTGGTTTATATTCTAAAGTCAATCTATTGACTATAAATTTTGATATAATTTATTAAAATTATCATTTATTTTATGTTTAATTAATTAATTAATTAATATATAAAATAAAATTTATGAAATAAATATACTTTATAAATGAAATTATGTTGAAATTATAATTATAAGATTCATATTATAATCACGTGTAATCTTTAAATTATTCTTAATAATTACATTATTAAAAATAGACATTAATAGAATGCAAAAATTAGCATATATTATGTTTCTTTTTTATAAAGAAAATAGTCAATTTTATAGATTCAAGTATAGAAATATTTAAACAAAAGCATAAATGTTATAGAAATATTTAAACAAAGGCATAAATGTTTGTTAGATACAAGTTAATTGAACTTATTCGATATAAGGATTCTATATAAAATATTGTTTGTGATTATGGAAATGTTCATTATAATAATTGTATAAGTAATCCTTTAACTTGAAATTTCCAAAGCATTTCGTACAGAGAGTGTTATATTTTTACATTATTTATGGCTTATTCTAGTCAACAAAAATTTATTTAATAGTCATTGAATATAACATGAACTATATGGAGGTAGTTAAGTGATTGATATAGGATTTGTCACTCTAAAGTAATTAGTAATAATATTTAATTATTCTCGTTTAATATTGATTTGAAAAATCCTTGATTAAAATGAAATGGCATTCTAAAAATAGTTTTTAAATGGAGATAATCATATTTTCAATTCTTGATCTTTAACTAGTTTTCCAATTCAATACTTCAATTTCAAAATTTTTTATTTAAGTCCTATGTATTTGTGTTTGACACAAATCCAGTCCTTTTATCAACTTATGGTAATAGAAGTTTGACGTGGCCTAAAAAAGAAGACATGCAAAAACCACGTAATCGAGGACAATTATGTTTTCAGTCATTGATCTTTAACTAGTTTTTTTAATTCAATTTTATAGCATCAAAAATCTATATTTAAGTCCTATATTTTTACGTTTGACATTAATTTAATCTTTCCGTCAGTTTCTTTTAACAAAAGTTTGACGTGACTAAAAAAAGAAGACATGTAAGAAACACGTAAGTAACTTATAAAATGATGTTGTTTTCATAAAACAGTATACAAACATATTTTTAAGGAAATGATGTAGTTTTATTTAATACAAAACTATGTCTTTTTTGGATAAGGAATAAAAGAATCCTTAAACGATATTTCTCTCACCTTTCTCTATGATGATTGCTTTTCATTATACTCTGCATCTTTGATTCAACAAACATTGATACGATAATTCATTCAATAAAATTGCCATTTCTTATTGTTCTTGATATATAGAGCGGCAGAAATGGTGATGGATAAAGGCAAATGATAAAGCGGTAGAATGAAAAGACCATTGTTGAAATTTTTTATTTCAATGTCTAACATTTAAAAATTTTCAAGTGGAAAAGTTTCTAAAACTCCTTTAACCTAAGTATTTTGCTAATTTTTTATTGATGTAACTAGCGAAACCTGATATATGGACTTCCATATAGAAAAATGTATACATGTAAATGCCTATGTATGCAACCCAACCACTGATTAATCTTTAAACTTTTTCAATCTAGTGACAAATCTTTTAAAAGTTTTAATTTAGTAACTAATCTTTAAAAACTTTCAATTTAAAGACCAACTTTTTAATAAAGGATTAGATATACCAATATTATAATAGAAAGTATTTTATAATAAATTTTAAATTTAGTTGATAAATATTTAATTATATATTAGACTCTCTTTTAAAAATTATCCAAGATTTAGATTTGATAAGTCTTTGACCTAAAGGAAATAATTTATAAATAAATAATTTAAATTAAATATATGATAGTCAAAAAATATATTTTATAAATAAATTTAAATTTAAAGATATATTATAGATTTATAACTAAAGATAGATATGACTATAAAAAATTATTACTTAAAAATTTTGAAAACTATTCTATTAGAAAAAAAAACTTAGGGCTTGTTTGGTTTTATTACTATTTTTTATTTTCGTTTCTGGTTTTTAAAAACACAGAAACCAATAAAAATAACACAGAAATCGTAAAAGATAATATACTAATACATCATAAAAACTCATAAAATAACACAGAAACCAATAATAATATCACATAAATCAATACACATACACAAAAATAAAAATAAAAAATAAAAACGAGAAGTGATACCAAACGTATTCTTAGCATTCATTTATTAATCTGAAACTATTCCACAATCCGAATATGCCAAAAACCTTGTATCTTGTGTCAATTTATTGAAGACAAAACAAAATGATTTCAAGTTGCAAATTTAGGGGCCGTTTGATAAAGCTTTTGGTTGTGGTTTTTAGTTGTGGATGTTATATTTTTGTATTGAGTTTTGTGTATTTTTATAG
>JAOXYD010000008.1:10094274-10118845 GCA_028565735.1 Pinacopodium congolense
AATCCACTAGAATAATGAATTTATCAACTTTAACAAGCACGTCTTCACCACATCGGCTAGATTCTTAATTGATTGATATGCCAACTGTATAATCATTGATTTTGGCTTCATGTCTCCTAGATCTAATTTCCTAAAATTTTACAAAGAAATAAGATTAATACTTACACCTAATTCACATAAACAATTAGAAATTTTAAGATTAGCAACTGCACAAGAGATAGTAAAACTCCCTAGATCTTGCAATTTTTAGGGCATGTGGCCCTTAATGATGGAGTTATAACTTTTTATTAAAGATATAGTCTGATTATCCTCCCAAGTCTATTTGCTAGTCAGAATTTCTTTGAGCAACTGATAATTATGTTTTAGGATAGGCTTTCCTAAGTGTTTGGCATGTGATTCTTTTATGTTTAGGATAAAATTGATGTGTTTGGGACTTATTTTGTTGTTCTTTTGATTATCATGATCTTTGTTTTATTTCTTATGTGTTGCTGATGATTTTGGGGCATAAGTTAATCTTTTTAATATATATATGGTACATAGTTGTAATTAAGATTGATCTAGGGACCAAGAGAAGAGGAGAGAAGGAAAGCTAATGGAACTTCCCACAATCATGGGAATGGTGCCAATTCCCATGATCATGGGAATTAGAGATAGAGGGGTTACATTGGAATAAAAATTTAGACTATTTTGAGTTGTCTTGACATATATAAGGACCCAAAACCCTTGGGCCACCAAATATAGAAGGAGAACCTTTCCTCAAGAGGCAAAAACAAGGATTAGAGGCTTGAAAAGGTCAAGAATCAAGATCAAACCCCACTTTCTTGCCAAGAACTTCTCATCCACACATTTTCTAGCTTAGTAGAAGGAAGAGAAGATTGCCTTCATCATCTGGTTCTTTTCCCCCCTTCTCTTTCATTATATTATGTATCGATTTCATTTTAGTTAAGGTTGTTTTTGACATTATGAGTGACTAAACTATATTGTAGGGATTGCTTTTGAACTATTTTGTTGAACTCCTACCTTGTCATTTAAATGAATGAATATTTTTTATGATTATTGTACTTAAACCTTAAAAAATATTAAGAAATTAATCTAGGTAACTTGTGTTGGACTATACAATAAGAACAAGCATTCGATATACTTGCAATATCAAGTTGATTAATTAGTTTGAGATACATCTTGGCTGATTAGTTAATTACCCATGAGATTACTTCATAACTAGCTAGATTTGTGGTACTAAATTTGTAAATTTAGAGAATGCAAGATTAATCTCATCTAATTTGGTTAAGGAAATTTGATTACACCTTAAGATAGGGTGATTGAAGTATTAGGAAATCTTAGGTAAAACATAATTTGATCAATAATATAGGAGGGAGATAAAATAGGGATAGAGTAATTCCTAATCTTTAATCTTGAATTCTTAAGTTTATGTGCTTTGTCCTTTCGTTTATTCATCACTAGTTTGTTGAATTTGAGTTTGTTTTCAAGTTTTTATCATTTGAAAGTGTTCCTTAAACAAAGTATAACCTAAATTAATTGGTTAATAACTACAATCCTTGTGGGAAGATATCTATTTATACTACAAGTTACGGTCTGTGCACTTGCAATATTTAGCATAAAACAAGTTGGTTAACAATAGGAACTCATGTACGTGGGCAAGTTCTCCAAAGCCCCCATAAAAGATAGGTTAATTTGCAACCTTTTCAACTTCTCCATAAATTTTGCAAATTGAGCATCCGTCAAGTTCTTCTTCAACCTTTGTGGGAATGGGATCTTTGGAGTGTACGGTGGTGGTAGGACAAATGGCTTGGCTTCCTTCTCCTCATATTTCTTGCTCATCCTCTTTAATTGGGTTTATCTCCCCTTATTTTAGCGACTCCAACTCTTTACTGCTCCTTAACTTGATTGAATTTTATTTCTCTCCAGGGTTAAATTCAGTGTTGCTGGGAAAGTTTCCCATATTCCTTATTGATAAAGTAGTAGGAAGTTGACCAACTTTGACCTCTAAGTTATATTTATAAGAGGCATGGTTTTTGACTATTTGAACATATATATACTCCATTCTCTTCGAGCTCTCATCTTGACTATTAAACTTTGAGCTGAGCATATTCATATGCTTATCCATATTTGACTCCAATTATCCTAGCCTTTCTTGTTGAAAACCTAGTGGCCCTTGTGCTCTCATGTTGGTACCTACACTATTATTATTCTAAGAAAATTTGAAGTGATCCTTCCACCTAGGATTATAGGAATTTGAATAAGGATTGTTACTTGACCTCCATTGTAGGGTCCAATGTAGTTTACTTGTTATGTATCATTATTAGCCATCAAGAAGAATTTTTCAGTTACTTGACTCTCCTAACTGCAAAACTCGCACCTATGTTACACTGCTTCCACTACATGTAACAAAATAGCCTGCAAGTTGTTTAATTATTTAGTAAGTACTATCATCTAAGCTTGTAAAGTTATCACTAAATCCATGGTAATAACACCCTTATACTCCTTCAAAGGTAATTGCCTACTCCTTTCTATTGTCTACAGGAAACTATTATTCTCCATCTCTTCCAATGAATCATGAGCTATATCTATCGTCTTTTACATCAGAGATCTCTCAATTGTTTCATCTATTATACTTCTTGTTTGTGTAGTAACTCTATTATAAAATGTTTGTAGGAGAAATTCCCTTAGAAAATTATAGTGGGGGCAACTCCTTTGTAGCTCCTTAAATCTTTCCCATGCCTCATATAAAGACTCCCCTTCACTCTTGTAAGTCCTATGGCACCCAAGAGGGGGGGTGAATTGGGTATTAAAAACTTTTTGAAAAACTCAAAACTATCAACCTAATTCAATTGGAAAGCTAAATGCAATCACTAAACCAATATTCAACTTAATATGAAATGTTAATGCAAATATCAAATTTAATGCAATAAGGGAGTAGAGAGAAGGACACAAGACAATTTTTTAAGGAAGTTCACCTACCCCAAAGATAGGCTACGTCTCCCTTAAAAGGAATAGTTTTTTTCTTCCTTAACATTAAGAATATAGAGCTCATCCTTTCCTTAACAAGCCCAATCATCTTCTCCAAGACTACATAGTACAAAATATAATGTGTAAGATAGAAATTTCCTTTATAATTAAATCACATGTGACTTGTTTTACAGACAAAAGATTCGTAGCTAATTTAAGAACATGTAAGACATATTTTAACACAATTTTGGAAGTAAGAGGAATAGTTCTCTGACCTATAATAGTAGCAAAACTTCCATCTACAATTTTGATTTTTCTATTGCTAGAACAATGCTTATATGAGGTAAAAGGTTGATGTGGAAAAACCATATGCTAGGTAGCACCTGAATCTATAATCCAATTATTGTTTTGGATAGGAGCAAAGGCACTAAGAGCATAAAAATTATAGAACTTACTTAATTAATCCAAGGAACAGGAGGTTCTAGGCGTCTTAATTTTAACAAAAATTTCAGCTCTTTTATCTATTTCCTTAAAATTTTCAAATTCATCTTGATTAGGCTTTTCATCAGGAATATCATTAGCATTTGTCATATGGGCTTGTCCTAAGGATTATCTTCCACGATTACCTCCTTTTCCTCCAACACTTATAAGCTTTCTAAGGAGTTTCCAACAACCATCTTCGGTGTGATATTTTTTCTTACAATAAATGCACCAGACCCCTTCTCGGTTAGATTGCTTTTCACTTTTATTGGCCTCAACAATATGTCCATCCCTTGCAAAATTCATGATTGATCCCTCATTTGTTAAATTGAAAAGCATCACTCCTTAGTTCATATTATGGAGAAAACACCCTCAAGAGATGGGAGGACTTCTTTCCTAAGGAGTTGAAACTCGAACTTGATCAAAATCCATATTGAGGCATCCTAGGAATTTAAAGATTCTCTCTTTTTCCATAAATTTCTACAACATGACAACATCTTCTTCATACTTAATTTTAAAGTTTTAATAATAATCTAATTCAAGCCATAAGCCTTTCATAGTATTGTAGTACTCAGTGAAATAAAGTTACCCTGCTTTATGGTGTTAATTTTGGTTTAAATCTCAAAAATCAATGTAGCACCTGACATTTCTATTAAAAATAGATTTGAGGAACCGTTTCCTAAGCTTCTCTAGTAGTTGTTAGGAACATATAGATTCAGCTTACTTCAAGTGTCATAAAGGTCCACAACCATGACGTGATCATGGAATCTTCTTCATCCCATTTTTCTAATATGGAATAACATTAGGTCCGGTTTCCATAAGACAGTACAAATTTTCCTTTATTTTTTAGAAAGGCTTTAATAATTCAGACTACTAAAGATAATTCCAACCATTGAACCTATAGAAAGATTAAATATTTTGTAATTCTCCTTTTGGCTCAATTGATGTCTTAGATTGGTAAACTTCAGTATTGATCTTTTGATAATAGATTGACTCTCAAATGAATATGATATAATGAGACAACAAGAGAAAAAAATTGAGTAGAGAAGAATTGACAGTAGTTTGACAACTAGTACCCAAAATTTAGAAGAAATTTTTATGTTTGAAAAGATCGTAGAGAGGCTTTGATACCATGAACAAAAATATGGAATTATTTTCATTCTTTATATAAAAATGAATAAACTAATACAAATACAAGGTTAGGGTTCTATTTTAGGTAAAAAGTCAATCCCTATAAATAAATTATTAAGTAAATAAATTATTAAAGATTACAATTAGCCTATAAATCAGTTTATCAATTAGCTATTTACGATTGTATATCCTCTTTTTAGGAAGTCAAATAATATAATATTCTCTAATATATAGTTCCTTATTGATCAAGAAAATAGGCAAAAGATTTGTCTTTGTATTAAGTGGCATTATCAATATATATTACTTTGATTTTGCAAGAAAATTGAGTTTCATTCATATTAGCAAATTGAGAGTAAATAAAAAATAATTCAGTTAGCTTATGCAAAAGATAAATATAAATAAATCTTAAGAAATCATTAACAAGGATTACATAATATTGTAAGCCACTCATAGTGTCACGAGGGCCTAGTTCCAAATATTATAATAAATTAAGTCAAAAGTTGTTGAAGAAATAGGTTCACTGTTAAGAAAAGATAAATTGTCTCATTTATAAAGTTGACATGAAATACAATCAAAATATTCAGATTCTATTGGATTTAAAGCACTACTAGAAATCAAAGACCTAAGTCTAGTATTGGAAAGATATCCAAGACAAGAGTGCCAAATATGAAATGTAACAGCACTAGCAACAAGCTTAGATGGAAAGCACAAAGAAGTAAGTTTAAAAAGCTATCTAACCTTATACCTTATCCTAAGGATCTCGACTATCTGTAGGTCTTACTCAGTACAACTGTGACTCGAAAAGGATAAATTAATACTAAATTCATATAATTGACTAACAAAAATGATATTTAAAGAAAGTTTAGGAACAAGAAGAGTATCGGGCATATCTAACTTAGGTCTTTGAGTAGTATTTGTACTTTGAATATATATATATATATATATATAGTGGAATTATTAGCAGTATGAATGAGATGTGGAACATATGATGTATGAGAAGAGATAAGAATAGAAGAATTCGAAGTTATGTAGTTGCAATAAGCGGAATCAAGCTACCATCATTTTGAGATAACTAATGTAACGTACACAACAGGAGATGATATAGTATCATTTTTTGGTTGAAGTTGTTGAAGAAGAGCATGAATATCTTTTAAAGAGAATTTGAAAGATGTATTCTCTATGGGATTCTCAGCAACAGTAGAAGAAGACCGACGAGTCTTAAAAGAGTTACTTTATCAAGAATTTTATCTTCTACCACTAGGTACTAGAAAAGTTGTACTATTAATAGCAGTGACTTCCTGAGGCGCATGAGGGTGTAACTATAGGTGTTTTTAGATGCAATTTTCACCGTTATTATCTACGGAAGAATAGAACAATCTAATATATATTTTGTTACTATAGGATGGATTGAAAATCTAGAAAAACACATGAACAAAAGGTTGATATAAAGGGGAAAAAGAGGGAACCCAAACTCATTTTTTCGCAAAGAAGGCTCTGATATCATGTAAAGAGATTAAAAAAAAGGAAGGTAAAGAAGAAAATTTATGTAGTTCTCTCTTTCTATTCAAATATACAATGGAGATATACAAAGAAAAAACGTGTATACTTGATTACAAACATAATTTTAGGCTATGTTAACGAGAGCAATGAAGACAGCTATAGTTATGAGAACAATTAATGGTTGACTTTAACATGGATATTAATATTACAATAATTACTTATATAATATAAATAGCAAAGCATTAGGTTCGATTTTCTTATGAACTTGTAAAAATAAAGTAATTATTTACGAGATATTTATAAAACGGCAAAACTGTACAAGATTTCAGTGCAAATTACCCTTAAGTTTGAGGTTAGAGGGTTCGCAGAACTGGTTAAGTTTGGTTTGTAATCAAAAGAGGACTGAAACGTCAGATTAAAGCCGAAATGGGATAAAAGGGCAAGGGAATTAAATGCTATCTAAGGTCATTCTATACTGAATATATCGGCTGCAGACTTGGACAACAGAGAGTGTGTGAGGGGGACAGCTTGTAATAAGGTCAATAGCGGAGATAAGGGGTCGAATTGTCTGTTGATCACCTTATCTAATAGCAACTCATTCCGACTTATCTAATATTTTAAACAACTTTCTAATTTTACGATAAATAAATTTTAAAAAAAGAACATTAGCAACTAAATTACATTATATGAGTTTTATCTTTTTAAATTGAAAACTCGTAAGATACTATGGAAAGTCTACGGTTGGACAATACATGGCGGGATGAGACAATCTTTTGGTAATATTCTGCAAGCAAAAGATATAATAATGTCAGTTCATAAAATCTAATTCTTTTCAAAATCTTCTTCTGATGATCTCAACAAGATCCTGTTATTGTTTCTTTTTTCTTTGGTTATTATAATAGGGAAAAAAATGCATTGAAGCAAAGCATGGAAGTTGGGGGATAAAATTATCAATGTTGTAAAAATCGGACCGGACATCGAATCAATAAGGGAAGGAATTAAAAGTTTATAGGTTCAACTGGTATAAAACCGTTATAAAATCAGTATTGAACCGGTATACAATAATAAAATGTATAAATTAGTAATCTATTTTTTTGTTAATCTTTTACTAAATTATAATATCAAAATTATATTATATTAAAATTTTTATTTTAATGTTTATTATTTTAAATAAAAATTATAACATAAATTATAAAATAAATAAATAATATTATATACGAATTAAATAAAAATAAAAATAAAAATAATACAAAGTGAAAAAAAGTTGGAAGAGTAGAGTTAGAGTAAAAATTTAAAAAAAAAGTGAAAAATGATAAGTTAGATTGGCTTGAGTTGAAAGGGATCAGACAGCAGGTTAAATCGAATCGAACCGATTAAACTAATAGGTCTGACCTTTAACTATACAATTTTTAAATTTGACGATTTTTAAAAGAAATTGATCTGATAAACTGATCGGTTTCGAATTAATCGAATCAAACCGATTGATCCAATCCAGTTTCTTAAGCCATGGAAATTATTCACATGTACACACATGTTAAAAGGTCCTAAAATAATGTAAACCATGTTAATGCGAGCATCCATCTAAATCCATATGGAAATTATTTATATACAGACATCATACCTTCTATTGATGATCTCTTGGATCCTGGCAATGTACAGTGGACTGGATCCCCAATTAGTTCAGATCTGGCACTTTTTTTTTTTAATAATCCTCAGAGATCCCCAAATCTTCATTAAGAAGAAGAAATAAAAAGAGTTAAATGCAGAAGTGTGTTGGAACAGAATAAAACCCGAATTCGATGGCATCACCATATTTTATGTACTAGTCTCCTCCGTTTTTCCTTGGCAACGTTTTTTTACCTGTGAGGAATGTTGATGTGTGAAAAACCAAAAATCTGCCGCAACCCGGAGATTGGGACCACGTTCATAATTACACAAGTGAGTCCCACGGGCCATTGAATATCAATGACGGGTCAATCTCCACAATTGCATTTTGATTGATAAATCTATCCATGCCATGCCATGCCAAGTTCTTTTGTTGCCTAGCAGGTATTGAAAGGAATATCACGGACTTGTTTAGTTTTGTTTCTTTGTTTTTTTGTTTTTTATTTTTTAAAATATAAAAATAATATATTAATACAGTGTAAATTTTAAAAAAATAACACAAAAATTAAAAAAAACATACAAACTTAATATAAAAACATAAAAATTACAACCAACATCTTAACTGAATATGTTCTGCCTATTTCGACTTCTTCGCTCTTCCCTAATCTGAGTTATTGAGCTTTTCTTTTGTTCCCCTCAACATCTCTCTTACAATTATGTATAAATAAATGGATCATTCGGTATTGTTGTTAGTTGTAATTTTTATATATTTATATTAATTTTTATATATTTATATTAATTTTTATATATTATTTTTAATTTTTATACTGTATTAATATGTTGTCTTTTTTTATTTTTGTATTTAACAAAAAAAAATTAAAACACAAAACCAAAACTACACCAAACAAACCCAAACTTTTATCCCATAATTGTAGTTCATTACCAGCAATGTTTCTGGCTGCTTGTTTAAATTTATTGTTTTCTTAAGTTCTTCTACATTTAAAAGATTAAATTCAGATTCCAAAAATAAAAGAGAAGTAACAAGTCGGAGGGGAAAAAAATATGAAAAAAAGGACAAAAGGGCAGGACATTCCATGATCAAGAAGATTAGTGAGTAGTGGAATAAGTGGTCAGCCACTACTAAGAACATCAAGACAAGCTCCATGACAAGGCCAATTTGCACTATCTCCTCTTTCCCTATCACTTTCTGGACACTTCTTTTCCTCTTCTTCACAGACGTGTATTGTTAATGGTTCGAGTCACGATCACGATCACGATCATGATCAGTCCCCCTTTATCTTAATTTTGTATGTATTTGCTCTAAGTGCTATTTTATGAATAGTTCCTTATCTCATCTTCGTTATCACTTATTAAATGGGTTATTTTTCCTATTTTAACCCCATGATTGCTCCATAAGTATAAATCTTTGATATCTTCTGAATTTAAATTAAAGAAACAAAACATTTAATATTCCTGAGGTCATAAGAAAGATTAAATTAAACAAGTCCTTGGACTGAGGGAAGTGGGGTTCATGGGGATGGGTCCATGTAAACTGATAACCACCTCAATTAAAATTTTTGTTTAGTTAGAATTTTATTTTTTAATTTTTAAAATATAAAAATTAAAAATATATTAATACAATACATAAAATTTTTAAAATATATAAAAATTATAATAAAAAATTACAATTAATAATTTAACTAAACATGCTTTAAATAATCGTGACCATGGTTTTATTTGTACGACCGCCTCTACCTCCTTTTTCTACTATTACATGCCTTTGCCTGGGTTACTTAAAGAAATCATTTAAGTTTCCAAATGCTTTCAATTTTTTTTTTTGATCATTTAATATTATCGTGAGTTGTGATTTTTAATTGTAATTTTGATATATTTGTATTAATTTTTGTATTTTATCTTTGATTTTTATACTATATTAATGTATTGTCTTTTTCGATTTCTATGTTAAAAATCAAAACATAAAACTACAATTATACCAAACATCCTCTAAGCTGTTACTGTCGGTCGCTAAATCAGTAAATATAATCTTCACTTGCTGTATTAACGACACTGCTGACAATCTTTATGCTATTTTCAAAAGTTTTATTTTAATATTATAATTGAAATTAATTACTCAATTATTGAAAAAGAAAAGAGTTCTCCGAAAAGAACTGACAAAGTTTGTATGCATTTTTCAATCTTATACGATAAATAAAGAGAATTAGAAACAACTCAGTTGGCAGTTTGATTTCGTCAAAAGAAAGCATACCAAATTTATTTAATTATATGAAGTATTGTTATATTGTTCGTATAGTATATACTTGATAGAAACATTATTAAAGTTTAACAATTGATTATGAAATTGAAAAAAAAAATCGAGGAACATGAACTGAAAGTTCTGATGCCTTTATTACCTATGATATGTGGATATTAGTAACATATGAGATATATATAAGTATTTTAACTTCAAAAAGTAAAATAAAAACTTTCTCATCAAGAGCATCGGATTCTGACACAATTTGCATCGAAAGAAAAGGTTAAGATTTGGTGATTTAATACAGTTATCAACAGGGAAATTATTCTATTTTGGTGGATCTTTTCTTGAATTATTGCTTCAAAATCTCTGATAGCGGCAAATATCTAACAAAAGTTTGAACATAAAAGTGATTTAACCATCAACTTTAGATATCTGTCCTACGACAATTTGTTGATTAACCTCCACAAATCAATGTGATTAGAAAAGAAAGATGGGAACATAATTTTCAGTTTCAAGGCTTCAAATCTGCAAATGAAATTTGTAAATGTTCAGTAGCTTCTAGGTTTTTGCGACCAATTTCTTCTGGAAATCGACTACACAACCCTTCAATTGACCTCTCCTCGTGATTTTTACAATTTGTATTTATAATTAATAAATTTTTATAAATAAAGTCTATACAACACTATAACACAGTTCATATAACGATGTATTTAAAAATTATAAATTATATATAATTTAAAATTTATCTATCTTATTATATATATTGTATTATAGCGTTATATAAACCATATTTATAGAGATTGTATAAATTATATAATCAGGTTGTAGGCAATGTTTTTAGTACCGTTCTGTTCCGGTTGGTACTGGCCGGAACGTACCGTTTCGGACTGAAACCGGAACAGAACGGTTAAATATCGTTCCAGAAACAAATACCGGCCAGTACCGAAAAAAAATTAAAAAAAATAAAAAATTTAAAAGAAAAATTTTGTATTTTGATTTTTTAAGGTTTAAAGTTAAGTTAAAAATTACACAATATAATATATTTATAGATCATTTTATAAATTTTATAAATTAATTTATAATTTTAAATAATTATCTGAAACGGTACCGGTATTAACCGGTGCCGGTACCGTACCATTTTTAGATAAATTTAGTATCGATATCAGTACGATATTTAAAACACTGGTTCTAGGGTGATGGGAGGCCAATTGGGCTGTGTAATTTTTCCCTTTCTTCTGCCATTTGAATTCAAACATACCAGTAATTCCCTAAAAATTTATTCTCTCAAATTAGTGATCACTAATTATATGTTTAGTCCTTAAGCAAGGATTCTTCAACCATTCAATTGTTTCTTCACTTATTTATTGATTTTACCAAAGCGAAGCAGACTAACTGTAGACTCCGTTGAACAGCTGGTTTTACAATCAGAATTTAAACATGCGAATTAAAGTTATCAACTAATAATAAACATTAAGGTGACGCCATTGAAGACCAGCTCTATTAATTAAAATTGACAAGCTTGTCGTCATGTAAGACCTCTTTTTAACAATTGATTTTCAGAATTGATGAGACTTCAACAGTAGCAGCCACCTTATATTATAAAACAATTCCTAATTTTCTAAAAGTGACAAATGGCATTATTAAATTGCTTTTTCTTTCCCCCATTTTCTAGTTTGGTAAGTTTCATGAATTTCTTAGCAAAGCCAACAACTCTTCCGCGTGTTAGTTCTTGTACTACTCTTCATCTTTAAAATACACGCTCTAATGCAATAGCTGTTTAAACCAAAGCTTGTGGGGATTTTGGTTTCGTAATCTTTGCCTTCTGGTTCAAGTTCTAATCATAAGACTGCAGAAGGATAAATGAATTACTTAGCAGGCATGTCTACCTCAAAACAGAATCTTTACTAAAGAAAGTGCTTTTTTTTATTACAAGCTGATTCTCATGGTTATCCTGAGGCAACCAGGTCCAGTCACTGACTGAGTGTGGCCATGTCAGCTTCTGAATCTTCCCTTTCGTATGGTCCATTGTTAGGTACGTGAGTTAGTGCATACCCAGTTAATACACCACTTCACTTCTTTCTCTCCGTCTATTTCGTATTGAAACAAAAACATATTCCCATCTAGAAACCTGGAAAAAAAAAACAAAAGAGAACTTAAAAAAAAAAATTCAACAAAAGCTTGCAAACCCATACATTAAAACAACCTTAACAAAAGACGCCAACTTTCTCTCTCACACACCACATCTTCCTCATTTTATCTCCTCCCTTTTCTCTCGCTAAAGCACAGCCATATTATTATATTCTTTTATAGTTTGGTTAGCTGAGATTTCCAACCCTGTTCTATTCTATATTCCTTTGCTGTGCTTCGTGTCTGTTCTTGATTTGTCTACATTATCGAGTCTTGGTTGAACTACTGTCTACAACTATGTATTAGGACAAAATCGACGATTGTATCTTTCTTGAAACTTTTGGCTTTGTTTATCTTCTTTTTGGAGTACTATTCGACTTCTCTGAACTGGGGAGGGTGATAATCCATCTGGGTGCTCTTTATTTGGATTGAAGAATGGATTTTTAATAGTTTATGTATCAGTCTGTGATGGATATTGAAGGTGTAATTCATGATAATCCAGTCAAGGTAACCCATGTGATTACCATTGTCCGGTCAATAGTCTCTCTGTCAGCTTTTGGTTCATGGTTTTAACTCTTTATGGTTGTTAATTGCAGAGAGACTCGTGGAAGACTCTCTTGACTTTAGCTTATCAAAGTTTAGGGGTTGTCTATGGAGATTTGAGCACTTCCCCATTATATGTTTACAAGAGCGCATTTGCAGAGGATATACAACACTCTGAGACGAATGAGGAAATTTATGGAGTCTTGTCCTTCGTTTTCTGGACACTGACGCTAATACCGCTTGTTAAATATGTTTTTATTGTACTAAGAGCTGATGACAACGGTGAAGGAGGCACTTTTGCTCTGTATTCCTTGCTCTGCCGCCATGCTCGGGTTAGCACCATACCCAATTGCCAACTTGCAGACGAGGAGCTTTCAGAGTACACGAAAGATGGGTGTGCTTTAATTGATAAGAGTGTTACGGTTTGCAGATTGAAATCAACATTGGAGAAGTTTAGAGTCTTGCAAAGGATGTTGCTTGTTCTGGCTCTGATTGGGACTTGCATGGTCATTGGAGATGGAGTGCTTACTCCTGCAATATCAGGTCTTAGTTGTTGTGTTTCTTTTGGCCGTTGATTTGTGGCTGGATTTCGGCAGTTTAGTTCATGACAGAAATATTTGGTTTTCGGTTTTTGGTCTTTTGCAGTATATTCAGCGGTATCAGGACTGGAGCTTTCCATGTCAAGGGAGCACCACCAGTGTAAGTTCTTCGTTTCTCATGTTTGAAGTTCGATAAAGATCAACAAATAATTTGTGGCCACTTTTAGGTAGAAATTTCTTGTTTTGGGAAGTCATCCATGTTCCTCATAGAACATGTGTAGATTTTCTCTGAAACTATTCAGTCTTAAGAGAAGTATTCTACATCTTGAGAAGTTGATATAGTAATATGACATTGGCCTATTAGTTGAACAGAAATATAGATCAGGATCTGTACCAAAAAAGAATCAAGCATCCAATTCGACCCACTTTAGATTACCAACTTTCTTGGTTGCTTAAAGCATCTTGGAAATCTTCCGTGTAGCTCTCTATAATTGATATACCGACAGGGGAAGATGAACGAGTCACTGTTATGTATATTGGTTTGAAGTATACATGTATGGCAAGAGTTTTGTGGTCTATTTGCGGTCCCCAGGGAAAAATTAGGACAAATTTGCTGCTTTAATCAAAGTCAAATCACTCTACCCATAATAATAAACAATTAACTGTATAATCGGGCTGGTCAAGATAATTACAGAAGTATCGAAGATAAAGTAATCATGTGGCGTGGGGGGGGTCTAAGTTGAAAGTTCACAAAGAAGATTAAGAAAATAAAGTTATGATTTTATATAGGTAATCTATCAACGTCAATGCACAGAAAAGTAGTCTAGTATGAGTCAAATGATGTAATGAATTAATAGCAAATCATGTTGGAATGATTTTTTTAACTAGCTTATGTTTGTGGTTTGGCTTTCAAGCGGCATCCTTAAACTGGTCAATTTAAGTAGCAGTAGATGATAATTACGGCCCCAGAATTTACACATTATCACATTGAACCTCCCCTAGAACTTTACTCCATACCTACTTTGCAAGTCATTGTAGTAGATTAAGGTAATAGTTAACATCATTGTTGGCGAACTTTCACCATCACTTTAGTGAAATTAACTCTGTCAGTCTGCGTAGTAATGTAAAGATGGATTTATTTCTGAAATACTGGTGGTTAATATGCCTCTGCTTCGTTGAATAAGATAAGGTGGTTATCATAATATACAGTTTCAGATTGGATACTGATTTTATGTTAATCAATGAACAGAAATAAGCAATCAATGAACTCTGAAAGTCCAGTCAACCTTCCTGTATCATCTCTGTATCAACTTATCTAGTTGATCCAGTCAGAATCAATTTCAAGAATTTGTAGGAGATTTGGATCAAACTGGCTCATTGAATTTCCTTCGTTAATGAATAGCATGGACTATAACCTAATGTTTAGTTGGGTTGTGGATTGTGGTTTTGTGTTGTGGTTGTTGTATTTTTGTATTGGTAATTGTGTTTTCTTTATCGATTTCTGTACTATATTAGTGTATTTTCTTTATCGATTTTTGTATTTAGAAAAACAGGAAACTAAAACAAAAAAGGAAAGCTAAAGTAAACAAGGCCTTAAGTGATCTGTTTTCTAAAAGTTTATTCATTCTGCAGATGTTGAACTTCCTGTTGCTTGTGCTATCCTGGTGTTCTTATTTGCCCTCCAACATTATGGAACACACAAAGTAGGGTTCATCTTTGCACCAATTGTGATAACATGGCTGCTGTGCATCAGTGCTATTGGCCTCTACAATATTGTCCACTGGAATCCTCATGTTTACCAAGCTCTTTCTCCATACTATATGTACAAATTTTTGAAGAAGACACAGAAGAAGGGTTGGATGTCCTTAGGAGGAATGTTGCTATGCATAACAGGTACAAGAAATTGTGAATTGTCCACTTTCCATTTTCAGCAAGTTTAAGTTTTAAATTCTAATGGTACTTTTCTTGTCACTTATTCTAGGCTCAGAAGCTATGTTTGCTGATCTTGGGCACTTCACACAGTTGTCAATCAAGGTAATCTAACTGATTCATGTTCCTTCACGTATCCACATTGTGACTATGTTTTCTTTTAACAAGAGTTATGTTTTCCCCTCCAGAAAAACAAAGGGGTTGACAGAGACTTTAATTTATGAATATTGTTACTAGTGATGATGACGTTTAAGTACAGAATGTGAAATCCATTCACGTACAGATAGAATATCCTAAAGAAAATTTTCAGTCATGATAAATTTCGTCTCTATGCCAAAGCCTTCAATGCAAGATTTCCTTCAAAATCCTGGACTCATTCAAACAGCTCAAGCTTGCTTTGTAGCTTTGGGTATGACTTATGCAATCGAATACTTGATGCAAGAGCCTAAACATTTAGCAGTAGATGAGTCTGGCCAATCTTTTTATTTTTTTTATCTTTTGGTAATATGCTTAGTGATATTAATATTGGACAAAAGTTTACATCAAATACATGTTAGAAGTTCCTTCCCTTGGAGAACTAAATGACCAACTTTCTACAGATTGCTTTCACCTTTGTTGTTTACCCCTCTTTGATCCTCGCATATATGGGACAAGCTGCCTACCTTTCAAAGCATCACATCATTGAAAGTGATTACAGGATTGGCTTTTACGTGTCTGTGCCTGGTAAGTGTAATGGTTTTTGCTCAGTATGGGTATTATTGTAGATCTTTGAAAGTGTGTAATTAGAAAATGCATTGTTGTTTCAGAGGCTATCAGGTGGCCTGTTCTTGCAATAGCAATACTTGCAGCCGTGGTGGGAAGTCAAGCCATTATCACTGGAACATTCTCAATAATCAAACAGTGCTCCGCTTTAGGCTGCTTTCCAAGGGTCAGAATTATACACACTTCATCAAAGATACATGGCCAGATATACATTCCAGAGATCAACTGGATTCTAATGTTGTTATGTTTGGCTGTCACTATTGGTTTTAGGAATACGAAACACATGGGCAATGCAGCAGGTATCTTTTAACATCATCTTTCGTTACTTTCCTATCTTCCCTCAATAGGCACGAGTCTTTATTTAATTGTTCAAGTCCTGTACACTCTTGATGTTAAAACCTGCCTCATAAATAAAACCTTATAAGCTTTTGTGTCAGCGTTTCACTCTAATATGGAAACATTGTCATTTTGAGAACATGATCACCATGATAATTTTAACAAAATCATCTAGGCAGAACCCTGCAATGTTTTAAGCATGTGAGCATGGTGTCTTCTATGTTCCAATTATGAACCTCATCGAAACTCAAACTGACAGATTTACTCACTGAATCTTGTTTCAATATCTGACAGGTTTGGCAGTCATCACTGTGATGTTGGTAACAACCTGCCTGATGTCGTTGGTTATTGTCTTATGTTGGCACAAAAACATCCTCCTGGCTATTTGTTTTATATTCTTTTTCGGCTCCATCGAAGCTCTTTACTTCTCAGCATCCCTCATCAAGTTTCTTGAAGGAGCCTGGGTTCCCGTGGCCCTCTCATTCATCTTTCTCATTGTGATGTACATTTGGCACTATGGGACACTCAAGAAATATGAATTTGATGTCCAGAACAAGGTCTCCATAAACTGGCTTCTTGGTCTAGGTCCCTCTCTAGGAATAGCTCGGGTTCGTGGAATAGGACTCATACATACAGAGCTTGTTTCTGGGATCCCAGCTATATTCTCTCATTTTGTAACCAATCTTCCAGCTTTCCACCAGGTTTTAGTTTTCCTCTGCATCAAATCTGTGCCAGTGCCACATGTGAGGCCAGACGAAAGGTTCCTAGTCGGAAGAGTTGGTCCTAAAGGGTATCGTATGTACAGATGCATAGCACGGTATGGCTACCGTGATGTCCACAAGGATGATGTGGAGTTCGAGAAAGATCTTGTCTGTAGTATTGCTGAATTTATTAGATCAGAAAAGCCTGAATGTAGCGGAGATGATGAACAAATGACCGTTGTTGGGACTTCATCCTCAAACTTTGAAGGAATTAAATTTTGCGAAGATGGAGAATTTTCAGACATAGCAGGCACTTCAGAGCTAAGGGAGATAAAGTCCCCGGAGAAAGTGAGAAAGAGAGTGAGGTTTCTTGTCCCAGACAGTCCACGGATTGACATGGAAACACGGGAAGAGCTGCAAGAATTAATGGAAGCAAGGGAAGCAGGAATGGCATTCATACTGGGGCACTCATATGTAAGGGCCAAAAGAGGATCCAGTTGGATGAAAAGGATTGTAATAAACTATGGTTATGATTTCTTGAGGAGAAACTCCAGGGGACCAACTTATGCTCTGAGCATACCTCGGGCATCAACTCTAGAGGTAGGAATGGTCTACTATGTGTAAAGTCTTGACTCTGCAGTACAGCCTAAGTAAGCAGCAGAAGCTTCTGCTTTTTGAATGTTGTATATGATAGAAGTAAAAACTACTTAACAATGCTCGATCCACGATATAACGGGAGCCTTTCTTTTAGGCATTTAAGCAAATGCTGATAATCCTGAGGCCTGTCAAAAATAGTGTTTGCTATTTTAGCCACAGTAGCCCATAGAAGTGTCAACATGAATGTAAGAATGTTTGGTGTAAAGTCCCTTGTCGTAAACTTTCTTCTCTTAAAGCTGGGTCTGAGTCTGACCCAAAAGTAAGAACTATAAACTGTAAGGGCGCCATGTAAAGGCTGCAAACTGGGCCTTCCTGACATCTTCTCTGGCAAAGTATTGAAGCTTGCAATTGGACCTCTGAAGGAAGTTCAAAAATGTGCCCAACTCTGTATGTACACTGGACTGGATGGACTACATGAAATGTCTTGGGTACATTTCATGGCAAGTTCTATATTTTGCTTGACAAAAGACATGTGAAACAGCTACTACACCTAATGAAACATAGGACTTCAGAACGACAAATAAAGAGTTGAGTGACATCAAATTTATAAAAGTGCAATCATCCATTACTCAAATTGTGTGATTTATGCATACTCAAGTCTGCAAGTAATGATGTTTTTAGGCTTTTCTTACCGAGTCTAGTTAGTAATGATTGTTATTAGGCAGTGTAACCAAAACGTTTCTTGACCAAGAGCCAAAGGCCAAAAGGTTAACATTTTATAATCGTTAATTAGTAGTTAACAATGCCACACTACCACGTACAGAAGGAAAATAAAGGAATTGGCCTTAAAAAAGAACATGTTGATTAAACGCTTTAATACCAATTGTTGCTTTATTTTATACATCTGAATTGATCATCTTTACAACAAATTGACTTAATTTCACCATATTATTAACCTTATCCATTTTTATAAGCTCTAGGAAATAGATATGTGATTGCATAAAACAAAGTTGGAACTACATCACACGAGACCTTGAAGTTTGTAAAGAATATATACATCTTCTATAGCTCTTATCCTTTTTGGTTGTTCAAAAGGACCACAATGATATTATCACCTTCTATCAAAACTTGATGATGATCAACTTACTCTTGCTCGCTTCCCAGTTGCTTCCATTTTAGTAAGAAGAGCAAATACGTTTTGTTTAAGCAGAAAAATTGGATGGCTGGCAAGATCTATTTAGTATAACCAAAACAAAAATGCTCTCCTAATTTATTATTATTATTATTTAAATAAAATCGATTGGAACACAACTTTATTGAGTAAGAGACAAATCTTAAGACATGACCACAGCACATGATTCCCTCTTGCTGCTTCTTTTGCCTACTTTCCTTTTCTTGAACAGAGTTCCCTCCTGCTCACTGTTAAGCCTTCTATAATCACTTTCTCTCTCACACACCATAATTGAAAAAGGTTTTCACTAATTATCATGTAGAACAAAAACTGGGGTAGAATATATTTGTGGGGTCCCCTTCTCAAGTGGGTATATAATAATGCAAAGCTCAAATCTTCACATTTCAGTATTTCTTTGTTCTTCTCTCAATTTCACCTGAGAAATCAACAATGTTAAGAAAATGGGTAGTTTTTGCTCTTATTTTTTCACTTCTTCTGTTTAGTGGGTTGTCTTCTGCCTCAGCAACACCTCCTGCAAGTAAGTGCAAGCGCAGAGCTTACTCTGTTTTTTAGCCATTTTTATACTCTTTGTTTTTAGACTCTTCTTGTGATCGAACTCTGTTTTGTATCTTCTCAAATATGCAGAAATTGTAAGTGGAATTGTCTCCAATGTAGTTTCTGCACTAATAAAGTGGCTCTGGTCACTCAAATCCAACGCTAAATCGGGAAAAGGTCATTTCTTGAACCCACATTTTCCATGCCCCCTGCTTGAGGTCCAAGAATCCTCTGTGCTATTTATATGCTAAGTGTGGTTGATTCCAATTTATTTTTCAGCTGTCTCTAGTCGTTCCATGATGAAATTTGAAGGTGGGTATACAGTAGAGACCGTGTTTGATGGAAGCAAGCTTGGGATTGAACCATACTGTGTTGAAGTATCTCCGAGTGGAGAGCTCTTGGTTTTGGATTCAGAGAATAGTAACTTATACAAGATCTCAACACCATTAACTACATGTAAGTTGGTTTTCTTGACTGTTAATGAATTATCATGTATAATTGTGCTTCCACGTGTGATTGACATTGAGTTTGGTTTTAATTATCAAGGTTCTTTGCTTCATGGGACGGACTTCTTCTGTTGATTCTTTTGCTTTAACTAATTTAATATTACAATATTCCAAATTTACTATTTCGAAAAGAATGACAGAGATTAGAAATGTGTTTTGGCCTGATTTTGTAAAGGACAAGTCTTCACATTTTAAATTGCAATAAACGTTTTTCGCCTGAAGAATTCCGTCTTTTTGAAGATTTGCACCTTTTCCTGCTTTTTTTACACCAGGTCCGACATTCCTTAATGACTATGGAGCCTGTTCATTAATCATCCTACACTATTCCTTAATCTCTTTTTGGACACAGTATTACGTGTTTGGCTTTTGCTTATCACAAGATTAGCCACTCGGTTTTCCTTTAGAAGCTTAATGACTTGAGGTACAAGTTTGACACCCAATCCCACTTTTTACCTTTGCTTTTAAAGATGCTTTTTCATTATCTTCAAAATTGAGTGCAATGGTTCTTGGGAGCTTCCATTTGTTCCTATCGAGATATGCAAACTGGACAGAGCTTTAGAGGCTCTAACTTTTTTCTGGGTGGCAAAATTCCTTCATTTGTTCTATGTCTCTATTAGTGATGGCTCAGAAAAAATTTCTAGTAGCTTGCACCATTCTTCACAGACTGTTACAGATTGAGAAAATGCAGATAGCAGGCCCAAGCTGATTGCTGGGTCACCTGAAGGGTACACTGGACATGTAGATGGAAGATTAAAGGAAGCAAGGATGAACCACCCGAAAGGTCTTACAGTGGATGACAGAGGGAATATATACATAGCGGACACAATGAATATGGCTATCAGAAAGATCAGCGACGGAGGTATATTTGTGGAATTGAGTTCACAAAGAAAATCAACATCTCTGTCTATTAACACACCATGATGCATGACAAGAATCTTGTTTAGTATCTAATATGGTAAGTGGTGGATGAACAATCTCAATGCAGGGGTTACAACCATTGCTGGTGGAAAGTGGTCCAGAGGAGGTGGTCATGTTGATGGTCCAAGTGAAGATGCAAAGTTCTCTGATGATTTTGATCTGGTTTATGTTGGAACAAGCTGCTCTCTTTTGGTTATAGATAGAGGAAACCAGGCAATTCGAGAAATTCAACTCCATGATGACGATTGTAACTACCACTATGATAGCAATTTCCATTTAGGTACTTCTCAATATAGAACTTATTTTTATGTTTGCCACCCGGAAATGTGAAGATTTTGATGTCAATTTCTGCAATTGTAGGAGTGGCAGTGCTCGTTGCTGCTGGATTCTGTGGCTACATGTTGGCATTGTTGCAGCGCAGGGTACAAGCATTGTTTTCTAGAAATTGTGTAAGTGATCCCAGGTCTACACATTCTTTTGCTCTCGTCTGATCCTCTAATTATTAGGACTGCAATTGAGGAAGACCGTGCAAAGTTAGATGTTCTGAAATTATTCTTCACAAGCCTATTTCTCTTCTAGGATTCAAGAACATATGTCAAGAAAGCAACACCAGTGCCACCATATCAAAGGCCTCCTACAACAGTCAGGCCTCCCTTGATTCCAGATGAAGATGAACCCGAGAAGCCAGAGGAAGGCTTTTTCGGTTCACTTGGGAAGCTTGTCCTCAATACTGGATCGACTGTAGGTGAAATTTTTGGGGGCTTATTCCTCGGTTCCAGAAGGAAAACACTCCAATATCAGTTCCACGAGCATTACCAGCCACCACTGAATCATTCAAATGCATGGTCCATGCAGCAAGAAAGCTATGTGATTCCTGATGAAGATGAACCACCTCCACTAGAAACCAGAGCTCCTACCCCGAAGAAAGCCTACCCCTTTGCGGCCAAGGAAGTCATAGAAAGGAATCAACATTTGAAGCAACCTAGGGGCTACCACAGCAGTTGGGACGGCGAATATCACCGGCAGCAACAACAGATGCAGTACCACCAGCAGCAACTGCAGCGCCACCAGCAACAATGGAAGCAACAGCAACAGCAACAGCAGCAGCAGCAGCAGCAGCGTAACAGGCATTATGCGTCGAACCCAAAAACATACTACGAAAAAAGCTGTGAAACAAATGAGATTGTGTTTGGGGCAGTCCAGGAACAGGCTGGACGACGCGAAGCTGTGGTGATTAAGGCTGTGGACTACGCAGATCCTAGGTACAATCACTACAGTATTCGACCTCGACACAACTATTCTGGTTACTCCCCTGTTTATTAATCAATCTTCAAGTTATCGGATGGCAAGCAAAAGGGCACATATTTAAGACTTTACAGGTCACTATGAGGATGAGTGTTGAAGGTGAGTTCAGTTTAATGTTTCTCTTCAATTCTTTTTTTTTTTTAATTTTAATCTTTCAATTTAGCTTTTTTTTTTTTTTTTTGGCCTGTTTGATTTCTGAAGAGAAGCATAAGTTGTAGAATCTATCTTAAAAGAGGAATCAAGTGCTGATGCTGATATTATACAGTACGACACTCAGTCCTAAAATCTAATATCTGTGATTATCAAAAACTACTTGGGTTGTTTGGTTGGATTTTGAGTTTTTATTTTTTATTTTTTAAAATTAAAAAAAACACAGATATAATATGAAAATCGAAAAGCATTAAAAAAACATAAAAATTAATTAAAATACAAAAAAAGAAGCCCGGGTCCTTTTGCTTGGCAATTTGGATAGTTACAGTATTAGTGACAACACTTAACACCAAGCTGGAATAGCTCAGTTGGTTAGAGCGTGTGGCTGTTAACCACAAGGTCGGAGGTTCAAGCCCTCCTTCTAGCGAAGCGATCTCTTATTTATTTTTGGCTTCTTTAAACTTATTATTAGTCTGGAAGAGGATAGTCTGTCTTTTAGTTGGAAACTTGGGAGCCTGCCAAACTTTTGCTCATCCAAGAAACAGAGGTTGCTTGCCATTGGCCTGAAATTTATTTAATTAGGCATAATATATATAACATGGAACCGTACTTGGTCTCCCATACATGAGGATAAGTCACCATATCCCCCTTCTCTTATAGGTATATAATATATATCCCTTTGTAACAAATAAAACAAAACAAAATAAAACAATTGATCTTACATCCAATTTGTTAACATATATATATTCTGATAACCTAAACTCATGCTCACGTCTTCCATTGACATGCAAAGTCGATGAATCAATCAATGCCCTTCTCCAGGGCTAGGGCCTCCCTTCTTCACCCCCAGAAGAACAAGGTCTTCAAGTACTTCGACAACGTCAAGCCCAACCTCTTCTTGGTTAAAATTCAGAGTCTCCTCATGGAGTTTATGGTTTGGCGAAAAAGGACGGCCCTGTGTGCTGTAGATGAGCACAATGAAGCTGAAGAGGAACACCAGGAGAAGGGCATTCCTTGTCTTGAGCTGGCTAGCCATTGAAGCAATTGTGGAGATTGAGATGTTAGTATCTTCATGCCTGTGTATCTATTTATAGTGAAACCTCTCTAGTGCTAAGATGGTTTGACCAGCCAGCCAGCCAGCCAAGTGCTTGGGTTCAAAGTTCAAACACGTTATGAGACCTCTGACTGTGTTGGGAAGTAAGGAAGGAAATTTCGATGGAGAGATATTGAAGTCCCTGGTGAAACATATTCATCCAAATAGAGGGAAGCGAGGATGTTAAGGTCGCGTGCTGACGTGAAACATACCATTTTTTCCCACTTGTCTAACTTGTTTACTTAGACCAAAGATTTTCTTCTCCCAATGTGATATATAATATAGATGTGGAAACATGCATCCAAATATTCAGAGTCATCTCCATCAAATTCCAGGGTGTTGGATTAGGTGAGCAGAAGAAATACAATATTGGATTAGGTGAGCATATTGAACTTTACTCTCACTAGTAAACATGTTTTCTTAACCAATAATTTAATTTTCTTAGGGACAAACATTCATGTAAAAATATTAAATATAAATTACGAATTATAATTATTCTATAAATTGTATTAACTTGTAACCCCAAAAGTCTACAAATTTAAAACCTTGATTAAATATATATATATATATATATATATATATGAAGCATGTTTGCTAGTATATATTATAATTGAAGTCTCTTCACTTAAGGAGGAAATATACAATTAAAATAAACACAAACTATTATTGGACGTCATAAGTCCTTATTACAGTAAAACTTGAAGTCAATAATCTCGAACCTAGGCTACTAAAGTCGATGAAAACGATTATTGAGTGTGGTCTTTTGTGGACCAAAAACTACTCGCCGGTCCAAGTTTCCATATTTCCATATTTTCCAATTCTTAAGTACGAATTCATAATTCCAACTCATGACCTTATTCACGTGCAATCCAACGTTCGGTTTAGGAAAAGATGCACGAACTTTACGTTTGCTAGTCTCTGATCCTGTACCATTAGACAAGATGTTACATCAATATGAAGATACTAGAAATTCACATCTGTTCTCTATTTTTCAGTTTCTTTTCCATTCATATTTTCCATTATCTAATGCAAAATTTTTTTCTCTTTTTTAGTTATTATCTGATTATGGCTGTGTTAAACTTAATTCTGCTAGATTTAAGATTAAAAGTATTTTTATCTTTTAACATTTATATCACATTTTAAAAATCTAATATTTAAAAAGATTTTAATGATTATAAAATATTTTTAAAAACCTTAATATTTATAAAATATTAAAAATCCTAATATAACCTTGAATAGAAAAAGTTAGAATTCTAAATTCTCCGATTAAATTTTAAAATTAAATTTAAGAGACCATATAGGCTATAATTGCCACATCATTAGATTTAAGTCGAATATAGCAAAGAATAAGATTTTGTCGAAAATTGTTTTTAAATATTTTACAAATATTAATAATTAGAAC
>JAOXYD010000008.1:10118945-10134937 GCA_028565735.1 Pinacopodium congolense
AAATTATAAATTAATTTTTTAATTTTATAAAATTTGTAAAAAAAATCTATAAATGTATTATATTGTATAATTTTTAATTTAACTTTAAATTCAAAAATATCAAAATGCAAAATTTTTCTTTAAAAATTTTTTTTTAATTAAAATTTTTTTTTTCCGGTACAGGCCGATACGATCGGTACCGAGCGATATTTAAACCTGGTATGAAATATAATTATTCCGTTTCGTTTTCCGATCAGTACGCGCACAAATCAGTACGGAACAGAATTTAAAACTTTGATATGTATCCCTTACCATAAAAACCAAAAGAAATTAGTTCTTGCTTTAGCTTTGGCTTTGGATTTAGCTTTGTGGTAAAGTGAGATCTCCTTGGCGGTAGTATGCCATGAAATACTCCTCCATTCATATACAAAACGAAAAGGCACTTATTTTTAGCTGCATTAATTAATAATATATGTTAAAAATTAAAACTCATGCCACAATTATATTTTCTTTAAAGGAAAATTAAAAAGAAAAAAAATAATCTTGGTGTTCCAGGCCCACCGTCGCTTTTTTACCGGACCGACGCCCGGGCCCAGTGTGCAGAATAAAGATTAAATTCACGCGCCGTAAGTCGAGTAAACTCACACATTGATGGAGCCCACTTTACAAAATTGTAATTAGTCACTGAGGAATGAGGATGCAGTGTACTTTTTTATAGTGGACGCAGCTTAGAGTATCGGATCCCACGACATTGCCGACAAGTAAACATCTGAACTCCTCCACGCTACCAACACTCATTGTTATTGTATGATAAAGTCCTTCCCAACGCTATGACAAGAGGATGATGATAGAAAAAAGTGCTATGTAGACTATGATCAATGGTAACCTCAAAACTTTCTTTTCCATTTTTTTTTAATAAATAATTTTTGGGCATCCATTACTTTATTTAATATCATTTGACCAAGTTGAATCAATTTCAAGTGTAGGCAGCTCCTCAAAATCGCTGCAGTTGACAGATAATCAGCTTAAACAAATGTGCAATGGAACATGGCCACATGGGTAGGACTTTGGAGTGGCATAGAATTGACCCCACACCCATTGACACTACATCCAATATTTGAATTAAAGGAACGAGAAGTGATATATTTTGTGTCACTGTGCTTTCATGGATGAATCCAAAGAGATCTCAGTACATACCTTAAAAGGACCAAAAAAGGTAATAAAAGCAAGAGTATTTGATCCCTTTTCTTAGATCAAGTGCATAATGTGTAAGTCCCTTTTAATCCTTAGGATACCAGTTTACGCTATGAATGAAGATCCTAATTTCAATATGATAGCATTCTAACAGTTAAGGTAAGCTCCATCTAATCCTAATTTGGTTACTGGCAATTACGCTCAGAAGCAGTACATCAACAATACGCCTCAAAAGTCAAATCGTCCCCAGATTTGAATTGGTAGCCCAAAACATTTTCCAAAGATGAGGAATAATAATAAGCTTTGAATCTTTGATCACTGAAGAAATGGTTAAGCAAAAACCACAAAAAAGGAAAAATACCTTTCATTTCTCTTGTGTTCGACCCGTCCATGGCGAACCCACATTACGGGAAGAAGGTATAGGGTCATCAGCATCTGAAGAGGTTGAGAACTTGCCCTTTTTAGACCAAAGCCAAATTTTAGACACAGAGAAGCTCTCTCCTTTGGCCATACTACTAATCCTCTTTCCCTCCAAATCCCCACCGGTTGATTGATTCCCATTCTGTTCTATATCTCTCGGAGGCTTGACTCCCCGATCGTTTGAAAAAAGCACCCTCAGTTCTGAATCACCGACTACATATTGATATGAACCCATTGAAAAACATCTTCTTGCGTCCAAATTACTGCTACTAGTCTCACCCCCTGCCTCTCCTGTCCCATCGTTTAGCTTTCTGAATTTACCAAGTCTCACAGGTAAAACCCCTTTGTCAACAACAATTTCTTCAATTTCCACAGTTTTCGGATTGGAATTCGTACCATTTTCTCCATTACCACAAAAGCCTTCATCTTCTCTAAAATCGTAGAAATCAAACATGGGGTTTTCCATTGGAAACCCAGGAGTGAAAAGGGTTCCTCTACAAAGAGGGCAAGTGGAGTTTGATAGTAACCATGTATCTATGCAATTGATATGGAAAGCATGACTGCACGTAGGGAGTAATCTTAGCTTGTCTTTCTCAGAGAACTCACACAAGCAAACAGCACAATCAAAAGGCTCTTTTAGACCCATTATCTCTTTATACTGAAAAACAGGAAGAGCATCAATGAAAGCTTGATCCAGACCAGAATCATGGAGATGAAATAGCTGCTGAAGCTGTCTTTGGAGTGCATCCGAACCAGAGATTTCTGGGAACCTATTAGACTGAGATTCAGCTGAGGAAGATGGGCGCTTTATAAGGAATCTAACAAGTAAGTGGAGCAGACCGGAGATGAAAAAAAGTACAGCAAGAATCACTATAACGAATAGAATGGCAGGGCTAATTCTAGTACCAGAAGATGATGATGATGATGATGACGAAGATGATGAAGAAGGGGTGGTCTGTCTACCATACGGAGACGTTGAAGAAGGAGAAACAGGAGGTGGGTATCTCAAAAAGTCATCTTTCTGTTTGATTTCATACACAATCCATGACATCGCTGGATGAGTACCCTCCGCAAACCATCTTTTCTCTTTGCCCTCTGACATCCCACAAACACTAAAACGAAAACCCAGAAACCATACGCTCTTGTAGCTCAAAACTCAAGCACAGAATAAGCCACTGCATTTGAACATCGCACAAAGCAAAAACTTTTCCTTGCAATGATGCAAAACCCAATAAAACCCAAACTTTCTCTTACTTTGCTTGTCTCAACCTCAAACCAGAGCTTGTAGTAGTTGGTGCTGTTGGGTTACATATTTTCTTGTCTTGTATCAAGCGCAAGTCATTGATTCAGCAATAATACGAGAGAAGCTGACGTACATAGAAGAAACACAGAAGTTTGAAACTACTTGTAATAAACTTGACAGTTTTTTTTTTTTTTTTGAACAAAATCAATTCATTCAAAGAAGAGTGGACAGGGAAAAATACAGACAGAACTAAACTATTCGGACAAAACCAACTAAGCAACTTGACAGTTGAGAGAGTCCAAAGATATGCAGACCCTAATAAAGCATATAAGCAGGCTTTGTAGCCTCAATTGTTGAATCGAACAAAGAAGAGGGAGATCAAAAAGATGAAGTGGGCACCAATTCTTGCCCTCTCTAAGAACACTTTCTCTCAAAGTCACTATCAGTTGGTGGTTTCTAGTGGAATCTGAGGGAGGGAAAGTAGCGTGGCAGTGACTGGAGTTGGCAAAGGATGCCAAAAAGAAGAACTGGAATTGTTCCTCACGTGCCTCTAAAGCGCGTGGGTATCAGATCGGTCAACCATAAGCGACAAACTCTTGTTGTCCCATGTGGGCTTCTGCGTGGGCCTTAGGCCCACTCTAAACCTCAACTTGTGGGTCTTAGTCAGGAATTTTTCCGCTACACTCAGGTTTAGGATAAAGAGTGAGCAATGTCGATGACTTTGACTTTCTGTTTTTTTTAAATAAAAATTAAAAAATTAACACACGCAAAAATAAAAAAATAACACAAAAACCTATAAAAACATACAAAACCAAATTCAAAAATTAAAACTAATAATATCAAATAAACACCTCTCTCTTTCTCCCTTTCTCTCTCTCTCTTTCTTTACCAAATAGTATCCATCAACAAAATGACAGCACTTGTGTTCAAAAACAAAATCAAAACAAAAATAAAAACAGAAAGAAAAACAAAAATGACTGCACCGGGATTTAAAATCTAATTGAGGAGTCATTTAACTTCTTTGTTAATTGAATTACCAAGTTTGATCCACTGTTCGTAATTTTATTTTGTTAATTATAGCATGCTAAATTCCAAGTACATTTGAAATCAGTGTTACTTGTAATGATCACTAACTATTCAATCACCTTATTGTCAAAAACTGTTTCATCGTTTTTACCGTCCTTACCAAATTAAGCAAAAAATTGGCAAAGTGGCTTATCAAATCAAGCTTCCAGAAGGATTTCATATTCATCCCGTCTTCCATATCTCACTACTTAAGAAAAAAAAGTGGTAACTTTAGCATAACCACCTCAAAGATACTCCTGTTAATAATGGAAAAATTATCATAGAACCTAAAAGCATTATGGAGACTCGTTAGATCAAAAAAGAATCATGCCTTGAAGAAGAAAGCCTGGTGAAATGGAAGCATTTATCAGTTAAGGATGCCACTTGGGAGAGTAATTGCAAATTAAAGGACAGATTTTTTAATTTGAACCTTGAGGACAAGGTTCAACTGCGAGGGGAAGGTATTGATAAGATTAGAAGGTCTCAAAGAGTGACCAAAAGGAATCCCCGTTATCAATAATAAGTCACGTATGAGAGATTTAAGGGATTTAAAATAATATGACAATCAAAATTGTGCCTACTTAGGAACGTGTTTAGTAGTTTCATTGAAGTTTAAGTCTTAAATAGTTGTTGTAGTAAACTAGAAGAATTGCTTCATGATCATTAAAAAATAAAATTTTATAGTTTGATTCTCACTTTAAGTAGAATTCATTTTTTAAGGTAAAAGGTACAATTTATTCCTAACTTTTCAAGAAGGTTTAAATTGCTCTATAACGTTTTAACAGGTATCACTTTATCTCTTAACGTTTATAAAATAGTGTATTTTATTCAAAATTTATAAAATAGTGTAAATTGTCCCTTTAATACTAGTTTTATTAAAATTTTGTTATTTACTTTCTTAATAATTAGTTAATAGTTTATTTATATAATATTGACAAAATTAACATTTATCTAATAAAATTTTAACGAAATTAGTGTTAAGAGGATAAATTGTACTATTTTGTAAATGTTAAGGGATAATATGTACTATTTTATAACATTATGAGGCAAATTATATTATTTTACAAACGTTAAGGGATAAAATAGTACCTTAAAAAATATTAAAAATTAAATTAAATTATTTCTCAAATGTTATGTAGCAAATTGTACTTTTTTCTTTCTTTTATATAAAACTACTGGAGTTTTGATTGGGACTATAACAATCTAATATCTTTTGGACCATTAGGTTTATAAAAAAGGAAAAAACAAGTTTTTAGTGATTTCGTTTCTCTTAAATCCAATAATTAAAAGAAAAAATATTTAAATTATTTTTAAATTTTATGATGTAATATTCTTAACTCTTCATATTTTAATTATTATCAATTAAAATATTAAAATATTATTTATAATTATACAACTTCCCAAATTTATACACACAATCAATTAAAGTAATTGATTAAAGAGTGCATACAAATAAAAATAAAAAAATTTAAATGATATAATTAATTAAAAATAAAGTTTAGGAGGTGCAACGTACTTTAAAGTTAAGGGCCTTAAAAAGAATTTTTTAAAAAAAATTTTGGCTACAAATTAGTAATTACCAGTACCTTTTTCAAGTGCTGCGTAGTCTAATAAGGTAATACTAGTTATTATGGTTAAGTGGAAAAGTTTTAAATCCCGGCAGTTAGATATCTCTCTCCTGTTAGTAAAAAGAAGATACATTGAGTTATTGGCATGGTGAGGGGGATGGTGGAAGGTTCTCTAATTCAACAAGATCATCTTAGAAATTTGATGTGTTGTGTTCACCAACTGCCAACTGCCAGCTGTTAATTGTGGAATGTGAAGTGGAAGTAATAGGCAGATAGAACAAGAAAAAAAAAAGTTTCCTTGTAAAAGTTATGAAAAAGACACAAAATTTAAAATAGCGGTCTCTTGTGACATTGGTTATTGCTCAAACAAAGCAAGCATGATTGTAAGAGAAATCATGAATTTCTATTATCTCAACTTCTCAAAGTTGGAGACGGCATTCCCTCTGTTCTCCAAATCTCAACATATAAGAGTGGCGATAATAATTATGTTCTCCACAGCCATCAGTGCGTCAGCGTCACTTCTTGAAATGCCAATTGGTGCATGCTCGGAGTTTCTATGTCATAATAAAAATCTCTATCAACTAGCCAACGGAATTCTATCCCACAATATAAACAAACCATCCGAATAGTTCAAGAGCAACAACATCTAATCCCACGTACTCTTAATCCGAGCCAGAGAGTGCCATACATCATTTGATGCACTAAACTTTCCAGATGTCAAATTTTTCAGAGCATTTGGTACACTTTGATATAATTACTGTAATAGAACTCTCAAACAGGTAGGAAATCTAACTAAATTGAAGCCCACAACCCTTTCTCTACGCCGAAATGTAACTGCAAGCTTTCTTAAGCTGAATTACTGACCTTTCATGGCTCCGTAGCTACAGATCTTTCTTCCTCATCCTTTAAGACGTTGATCATTTGAACAACTTGGTTCATGGTCGGCCTTTCTCCAGGAGACTGATTAACACATTTTATAGCCACTCGAAGCAGGTTCACCATCCTCTCTTCACTCGCTCCCTCTAATATAAGAGACTTGTCGAAAACCTCCGCTGTCCATTCCTCCCGAACAACAGCTTGGACCCAAGTAGCCAAGTCCATTCCATTAGTCTGTGTTAGGTTACCTGTTAGCAACTCCAGCAGGATCTGTCCAAAACCATAAATGTCCGCTTCGAAGGCATTCGAAGAACTTGTAACAGGGCCTCTCAAACTCATAAAATTGGCAGCTGTGGAGGGCTCTTGATTATCAATGGTTTTAAGTCCGTATTCACTAATGCAAGCTTCCATCTTATCGTTCAGCAAGATGTTGGAGGATTTCAAATTTCCATGAGCTATCCCGTCATCATAAAGTTCTCGATGCATGTAGGCTATTGCTTCAGCAATGGTAGCTGCAGCGCCAAGTCTATTGGTCCAACCGAACTCTCGCCCAAGTTGACTTCCTGAAAGTTTCATTTAGTTAGAAATTATGTAATGCAATCTATTGTAAAGGTATGGATAACGATTTTGCAAACACAACGTTTTCTTGTTTAAGGTTAGACATAGTTGTTTTCCTTATTCCAGTATGCCATCTTCCAAGTAACTGTTGTAGTACTCATGGTTTTGTAATGAAATATTTCAACTGTTGAACTGTTAGTATGCAAGAAAATGTAAGACTTTGTAGTTACCATGAATAGATTTCAGGAGACTTCCATTCTGCTGAAATTCATAGACCAACAGTTTTTCTTGATTAGAACAATAGAAGGCAAGAGGTGTCAGTACATTTGGATGCTTCACTTCGTATATCCTCTGCATCCTCTGCTTAAATTCGTCCTTTGAAATCACCCAATCCTTAATCCTTTTGACAGCCAGCTTTACTCCCTCCTCAAGCATGACCATATAAAGGCTACCATGTTTTCCTCTTCCAAGCAATTCAGCCGGAGCTCTCAACAGGTTGTCAAAGTTGAGTCCATTCACTACCGGACTACTGAGAACAATTAACGAGGAAGAAGCCATTGCACTTTCAACTGAAGTACCTGAAGGATCTGACGTGCTCGCCACAACTTTATGATCATCTGATACACCACTAGGATCGTTCATACTGTGATCAACTGACACAATTTTGTTTACTGTCTCACTTTTCTCTTCCGCTTTCCTTCTTGCATACATCTTGACCGCAATGAGGACTATGAAGAAGAAGGCTAATATGCCATACCCAGAGTACATGAGGACCTCTTCTTTCGAGGCTCCCTCCGATTTCCTCTCACTTGAAGGAATCGGTGAGCTTCCATTCTGAGAGGCTAAACAAAGTGTTGGCAGTGGAGGTCCACATAACAAAGGATTTTCCATGAAGCTGCTCTCATTGTATCTTCCGCTGGTGTTCGGAATCGGACCACTGAGGTTATTGAAGGAAACATTGAAACTATCAAAATTGGAGAAGTCGAAGTTTGGTATTTCACCTGTGAACTGATTATGGTCTGCTAGAAAAACTCTGAGACCCGAAATACGTGACAACTCTGGCAAGTCGCCAGTGAACAAATTATTTGAAACATCAAGTCTTTTCAGGTTCTTTAGCATGCGGAGTGTGTCAGGAAGACTTCCTAAAAACTTGTTATTGCCAATCACCAAGACGCTCAGGTTTTTACAATTTCCAATGTCTGCTGGGAGCTGACCGCCAATGTTGTTATATTGGAGCTTAATTCTTGTAAGAAATGTAGCAAGAGGGTGTGTGTTGCAAAGAGCACCTGCATCAAGAACTCCAGACAGACTGGAACGGATGAGTTTTATTTCCGTCACTGAATCGCCATCACAGGTGACACCCTCCCAGCCATCGAGGCAGGGGTCAGTCGTATTATTCCAGCCAAAACTAGGATCGGGCAAGCCAGTGGTGCCATTCAGTTTTGCAAGGAAGCTAATGAGCAAGTTTCTAACGTCTTCATCGACTGCAGAATTTGTAATGTGGCTTAGGAGTAAGACTGATGTGAAGAATACCCCAAAGAGGTTTTGCTTCATTTTGGATGATTTGAGCTTTGACGCAAAGATGTCACTGGGATAGCTTTATCAGCAGAAATTAGAGGTGTAAGATTCAATAAAATTTCAATGGTTAGGGTGGTATAACATGGAGGAGGATATCCCTATGCTCAAATGATTGCTTGAATCTGTTATACCGCCAATTGACTGATTCCACAATGAAATGTGCATGCTTCTCAAATTTATTACGTCAGTGTGGTCAAAGCGTAAGCCATTTTCATATGGTTTAAACCAGAAACAAGGTGCCGGCTGATACGGAACTATCACAAATTGTAATGAAAGGTCATTTCAATTTTCAAGCCAGGAATATGCTTGAGCTCTTAAATATTGCAAAAAACGGGCATTCCATACGGGTGAACGGTGGTATTATTGTCACACGGTCTTCTTCAAGTAAAAACTAAACTACGTACTCGTTGGTTTCCCCGGACTCTGAAAATTTTCATGGCCTTCGGATGAAGGAAAAGTTCAGTAAACAAGCCATAGTATGGTTTACATCAGATGTGGTGTTCCTTGTCTTTTTCCTAGGTTTTGCATTGTAAGATGTCAAGAAATGATACCATTGCCGATTATGTCATTGTGTTTGTTACGGCTTTGCTGAATAAATTTCACAGAAGTAATATACATTTAATTTTCATATTATAGACGGCTTTTAACCTTGGCCGCCAACAACCGCTGACTCATTAAGAAAAAACCTTCACTTTCTGCAAGGAGTGAAGGTTAAAAGCCGTCCCATGGCCTCATGGGACGTTATCGTTATTCTTGACAGCAGCCCAAGTTACAGAAGTCAGGCAGCAATTTACTTGGTGCTCTCAAATAATAAAACCCATAAAATCAGACAACACTGCAGGCCTGTGATTATAAAAGTATTCAAATAAGTTTGACGAACTAATATTATATGAATATATTTTCACTTACAGAATTTCAATGAAAATGTCATTGTTTGAGAGTTTTGCTACAACTTGTGTGCCTGATAGCTATATACCGCTGTATCATCATGTATTTGTCTCTACTAGCTTTTGAACATTGTACATAGTGGAATACTTGTCTTTAATGACTGTGAACATTGATTTGATAAGTCATACATCCATTAAAATTACTCAATCCAATACCTCAGGCGAATTTTGTTAGCATTAAGGATAAATCACCGCAGATAGTAGAATTATAATATAACATGATTAGTAGAATTATATTAGAATATGATTAGTAGGAATATGATCGAATAAGATAAAAAAGATCAAGTAAGAATTTTAGAATAGGATAGAATAAAGTTAGTTAGCTAGTATTATTCTTTAGGAAGGCATGCAGATTTAGTTTTAAGTTATCTTATTTATAGTTGTGAACATGGGATCAGGATTACTGGTTTTCTTGGGCAGTATTTATAGTCTTTTGGCTCAGATAAGAAATTTTCTTGAATTATGTTTTTTTTTTCATAATAAGAATTGTATTCTTCACTTCCTATAGTTTCTTCTATCTCCATATAATTAGTTTTCTGCAAAAAGGTTATCGTTTTTTGCTCTATCAATTTGGTCTGATCTGTTGAATCTACTTGAAGGATGACGAATACAAGAATGGAAGAATAAGTGAATACGATAAAGAAAAGCTTCGAGACGCCAGAAAAGAATGTCAATTCGTTCATGAGCAAGGCAATGTTATGGGAGTAGAAGATGGAATTGATTGATTAAAAGCTAGAGGACCTTAGAATGTTGATCATAACTCTGTCGAAAGGCAAATCACATAAAGAGAATAATGAAGTGTTCCAGACAACTTCTACGAAGGAGGATACTCCCCAGTTAATGCCAAACAGTCAAACGACCTTGCAAACAACAAATCTGAATGAACAACACCTCCTAGTGAAGAAAATGGAATTACCTAATTTTGATGTTCACGATCCCTTAGAATGGATTACTACAGCTGAACAGTTTTTTAAAATCTAGATAATGAGTTCAAAAGTGAAGGTTCCCATGGCTTTTGTTTGCATGGAGAGTCACGCTTTTCATTGGTTGTGATGGCTAAAGACGTGGTACCTACACCTAACATGGGAATAGCTTAAATAGAAAATTTTGGTTCGTTTCAAGAATGGTTACGTGACTAACCCCTTTAAGACCCTAGCCACACTCAGACAAACCAAATTTATTTATGAGTTCATCAACGAGTTTATGGCTAATACTGCACAGGTGGAAGGTCTCTCTAAACCTTAGTATTTAGGATATTTTTTAAGTGGATTAAAAAATGAAATTCGTGCGAGGATTCAATCATACAAAGCTACGGATGTGAGTCGAACTACTGGAATAGTTAGAGAAATCGAAAGGAAGCTGGACTTTGTAGGTGGAGGTCAGAAGACAATGGCATTGGAAGCTAAAAGATGGGGATCTAGTGGGATAAGTCTAATATATCATTCTGGGCCAAACTCTATCTTACAAAATGATCCATACAAAATCGACAATAATAGAGTTGAATCTGGCCCATAGAAAAACTTCAAGAAGAACATGGGAGCTAGCTCAAAGAACACCACTGCTTCTTCCTCTTTACCATCGACCTAGAACCATACAATCACAATGTATAGAGGGACTCGTCGGTACACCCATCAAGAATATCTTGACTTAAGGGTGAAAGGGTTGTGTTTTCGATGCAAGTAACCCTTCCACTCCATGCATGTGTGCTGATAAAAGTCATTGCAAGCCTTAATTTTTGTTAAAGACAAAGAGACCACAGATAACAGAGTTGAGGTGGTGGAAGGAGAATGAGGTCAGCATTAAGGGGGATGATTTAATCTAATAAATCGCCAGTATTTTCTAACTTCAGCCTTGTGGACAATACTTTTTTAAATAGGGGTGGTGGTGTTAGCATTAGGGATAAACCATTGCTAATAGTAGAATTATAATAGAATAGTAGAGTTATACTAGAATATGATTAGTAGGAATACGATAAAAAGATAAGATAAGATAAAGTAAAAATTTTAGAATAGGATAGGATAAAGTTAGTTACCTTGTATTATTCCTTAAGAAGTCATGTAGATTTTAGTTTAGGTTTCCTTATTTATAATGTGAGCATGGGGTTGGAACTGCTTGTTTTTCTAGGCAATATTTACAGCCTTTTGGCTTAAGCAAGAAATTTTCTTGAGTTGTGTTTTTTTTTTTTTGGTTGTATAATAAGAATTGCATTATTCACTTCCTAAAATTTCTTCTATCTCTATATAATTAATTTTCTATAAAAGGGTTGTAGTTCCTTATTCTATCAAAGTTGTTATCACTTGACATATTACTATTCCATTCTCATCACTACATCTCCATAAATTTGTTGCCAATCTTCTTATAAAACTATCTTCTTCCTTTGCACAATGTTCACAATATTATGCCATAAATCAGTTTTCTTTTGTTACCATGTTAAGTAAGAATTTAAAGATGAACAAAAGATGGAAGTCTAAATAATCTAAAAGAATGGGGGAAAAGATGACTAAATCCATCAATTTTGCCATCAACAACTTATGCAGACGTTCAAAGAAGAGAGCTACATGCAAATTTTTCATGTAACCATTATATCCTTCCATCATACTAAGTGTGCAGTGTCTCACATCTACAAAAACATACCAAACAATCTCATGTTTGCAAGCTATTTAGTCATATTAAACCTGAGCTTAAGATGAGATAATCCTAATAGATAATTGTATGTGGTTCTCACTATCTCATCTCAATTTGGAGCTACTTAGCAAAACTTTATGGTGGGCAATGCATCAAGTTGCTAATATAAGTTGGTAGTGACATATGCCACGTCTAATGCTTTACCCACTATCAAGTTGCTAATATCATCAAAATACACACTCTGCTAATATAAGTAGCATTGAGCTCCTTTACTGATATCATATTTTTTATTTTTATCTTTTTCAACGTATTTTAGAGGGTCTGCTTTAAAACTCAAACCTTATAATGAATAAATTGATAGGAAAGTAAATCTTTGCACACAGCATACCACACAAGGTTTGTTTAACCATCTGTTGGTATTTTGTTTTTTTATTACTAATTCGGTAGTTGTTGGACTATGTTCATAACTGTTTATAAGAAGTGTTTCATTTTTTGGCTGTAAATTCCTTTTAAATTTTAAAAGTAAGGACTCGTTTAGATTAAATTTTAATTTTTGTTTTTTTTTATTTTTATGTGTTTTCATTTATTTTTGTTAATTTTTTTATTTTTGTGTTATTTTTGTATGTTATATTTTTTAGTTTTATACTATTTTTTCATTTTTTATATTTAAAAAATATAAATTAAAAATCAAAATAAAAAATATACAAATAAGCCCTATGCACTTGCATAAAATTAAGCCATAGCTATCAGTTGATGGAAGCCTACTACTCTATTATAATCTATGGCCTCTTTCTCCAATCTCATAAATCCTATTTCATATCAAATGTCCAATTCACAACCATAGTTTCTTAATTCAATTTTCAAAATTAAAAAAACCTTAAGATCTTATTTGTCTATAAATCAATACCAATCATTCAAAACATCAAATTCCATAATTCAAAAACTATTTACTCAAATCAAAAGAAGGATACTCATAAATTAAAATCACAGCTTCCAATAACAATTAATTTAAATAGTTCATCCACCAATACTACAAATCTCAAATATATAATAGAGAAACTAAAATGTCAAAATATAATACTAATTTATACTTAAAACTGATTCCTGTGACGTCTTACAACTATTGAACCACTTGATCCATTTCACTAAATAAGAACTCGAAACTTAAATAAAGAGAAGTACATTAAATATCTCCTAAAAAAATATTTGATAAGAAATGAACTTTCAATTCAATAAAAGGTAATAAGAAAATACCTATCATGCAATATAAGATGTATATAAATATTAAAAAACTTATACATAATCACGTCACAATTTATTTTATTATGAGTATTTATGTTTAGGACAAGACTAAGGGGCTCCGGTTAAGAAGCCCCCAATGGCCCCTCACTTACATTGAGAGGGGGGTCCACATGCAAATAGAAAGAGGGGGAGGGGAGAGATTGTGAGAGAGTGGGCAAGAGGGTGTAGTAAAAAGGGGGTATATGTATATGGTTTTTTCCTTATGTTTATTCCTAATCAGTTCTTCTATTTCTATGTTCTTAATTCAATTTTTTTTAATTTTAGGGATATGTTTAATTTAATAAACTTATACCCAGTGGTTTGTAGCAAATAAACTACATAGTATATTTCTTACTCTTAAAAATATCTTAGGTATTGTAACTCATATAATACTGAGTCTCATCACATAGATGACACTTCACATTCTTAGAAGCATCATAGATATTCTCACTCTTGTAATACCAATATAAATCAGTAAGGATATCACACTCTTGAAATACCCTAACACAAGCCTAATAATTAATCTTATTCTCATCGCATAGATATCATGACTATTGAATAAACTCTTCTTAGGCAAGCCACTAACTAGGATTCTGTATGTTCTTTTAATGTTTCACAACTTAATATTATTATACCACTACACTGTATTTCATAATCGTATGTCCACACATTATTATCATTGTGATAAATTCACATTTTCTATAGATGTGAAATAATATCCATAAAATAATTCTCAATAATTACTACATATTTCTCCATTTCAACCATCCAATAAATTATCACAAAATCCGTTATATGACCGTATGCGTATTATTTATATAAGCATAAATTCACATAATTCTCGTATCATGCATAAAAATCACAATTTTTAATTATTTACCACAAGGGATATGGGGCATTGATACACCTCAATCACATTCATTAGAAACAATCTTAAGATCTTCCAATCCAGGAGCCTTATGAGTAGTAACCCAACAACTATAGATGTTTTTAGCCAATATAACTTTGAAAATTTTATATTAAATTCATGATTCACTCAAAATTCACCTTTTTAATCCATAATTCATAAAATCTAAATTGTTTACAAACTACATATAATATACATAATAAGGTGTATTCGATTCCCATAATTTACACAAAATTGACACAAAGTTCATAATATTTACATTTACACAAAAATTCAAATAATATAGTACATGTTAATTAACCTTTACCTAGTATTTGCAATAAAATAAAAATAAAAATGGCAAGCATTAGGTCCAAGCTAATGACCCTCTATTTTGGTGAAATTTTCCTTTACATGTATCCTCTTTACCAAGTCTTATTATCTAGATGTTCTTACTTTTTTTATGCAAATATCTATTATAAAGCTATAATTTGATGTCATCTAATTTTTAGAATCTCATTTCCTTAATGAAATAGGAAATATCCTAATATAGTGACATTCATCATCGTGACTTGTCACATAAGCTGTAATGCTCCTAATGTCTATGTATAGTAAGCTTTTTGTTCATTGTCACATAATTTATATGCGTTATCTCCACATATCAACAACCTCCTTTTCCCCCTGTTTCTTATTTGAATCTTTTTTATCTTTGTTTCTATTTGATTTTCTTCTTCTTGCCTACGTAATTATGCTTTCATCATTCAAAAATCTGTGCTACTAGGATCTAGTGTATAAAATCAACTTTTCTCATTCACGCTAGGTAAGATATCAACATAAATGGATATCATATTAAACTTATTGTAACATCCCACTTTCATTGGACATATACCATACATTCTAAGAAATATTTGAGTACATGTCCCACAAGAGTGGCATGTTAGAGTAATCAATCCACTTTACATGGTATCATTAACAATATATCCATATCACAAGAGATTTTTAAAATCATCCAAAAGACCATTTAAAGGTCAAACTTCTATTTCATTTCCCAAAACAAAGTTGTAAAATGTAACTTTACAAAGCCAAAATTCATCTATTTACACACATAAAAAAAAAGTTAAGAGCTTATAGCTTTATATATAAAGGTGCTACAAGAGATGCCCTCTAATACAAAGACCCTAACTAAATCCCTAAATAGTACTAGCATCGACTTGTAATCCATGTCACCCCTGGATCGCAACTACTAGATCGCTATCTATCAGCTGAGGAGTAGAATTCTTTCAATTCTGAAAAAAATCATAATTGGGGTGAGTTTGTGCAACTTAGTGAGTGAACCATCATTGATGTGCTCACTCAAAAAATCACATAAGCATATAAATCGTCACTTTCACATTCAAATTTCCTATCACATTTTCACATTATTCAAATATACATGTACACACATTCATATCATATCGATATATATCACAATATAGCTCCATCAATCTCATTAAAGTATAAATGCAAATACACATGTGACTTCACTTTCAATTTTTTATGTATTGTGATCATGTGCCATTTTTTTGTCCCATATCTATTGTGGATGCTGGGCTAATTCTTCATTGTAACCTGAATCCGTAATGGATTCTAGGTTCACAATCAAAGCTTATGGCTCTCATTCCATTTGTGAGCTTAAAGCTTCACTCCAATTTATGTTAGCCGGTCACACTGATTATAACTCCTTTAATATGTTCATATATTCCATGAAATGAAATGCAAAATTTTCCAAATCA
>JAOXYD010000008.1:10144870-10159131 GCA_028565735.1 Pinacopodium congolense
CTCCGTTTAATCTTGTCTAAAGTTTGGTTATGCTTTAAAATCAAGTAAAGAGGCTTTAATTTCAAGAAGGTGAGTTTTTAAAAATTAATCCCATAACTCCAACTTTAACAAAAAATCTAGGTTCTAGAACATCATGATATGAGGTTCCAAACCAAATTTCAACTCCATATGAAAAGCCATAAAGAGTTTACAAAGAAAAGATGAAGACAAGCTTGGCTGAACTCTAGATTTGGTGTAGATAACTTTGGGAATGCATTAGGAGAAATTTCAGAGCTCTAATTGATCTAAACCTTTTTATGGAGTATAATATTATCATGTTAAGAACGCTCATACAAAATTTCATGGCAATCCAAGGTGCGTAGGAGGAGTTAAAGCAGAAAAGGCGATCAGAGGTCGAAATTTTCAAAATTTAGGGAGTAAAATGGCCCTTAGTATAATGGAGCCTCCAAGCCTTAAACGACGTCATTTTACTCTCATACATCGAAAAAACAATACATGAAATGCTAGCATTTTTTTTACGGTAGCTCAATATATGTAAAGCCAATGTGCATCAAATGTGAAGTGGAGGGGAGTCCAGGGTTGTTCTTCATTTTTTTCGTTTCTTTTCTTAATTTTACGGTCTTTCTGTTTAGCTTTTCATGTTATTTTCAATTTCTACAATTATATTTCTTGTCTTAGTCTTAAATACTCATAGTTTCTTGATAATTTTTACTACATCTATTGTTTTTATGTTTCTTCATTTTCTAGATTTGATTATTGTCCGAATATTATTGTTGAATCTTATTTTATTTTTTTAATGAAATGTGTAGTTTTATTTTCTAGTGTGGTTTTTTTATTTTTATCGCACTTATTTTGTTAGTTTAACTCTAGATTTTTATTTATTATTTATGTTTTTTTATTAGTTTATGATTTAATATTGAATTTATTATTGTGTTTATGTTTAGATGCGTTTAATTTCAGTTGTTAGCTTATTTTATACGTGTTGCATTTAGCTTTGGATTCAGCTTAGCTTAACTTACATTACAGTTTTTATTATTAATTTAGTATTTTCTAGTTTTAATTTCTATTCATTTAGTATGGGCTTTGTTTATTTAGTTGTTCTTTAGCTTAATTTCTTAATGTTTAACTAGTGTCCTTTGGGTTTGAAGGTGTAAGAAGGATTTAGGATGATTAGTTGTGAGAATGTGAATTGAGTTTGCTTAATCTAGTGTTTTAAAGCATAGGCTGGTTTAGGACATTAATTAAATGCCACGGACTATGTTTTGTCCTTAAGATTGATCACTCTTTAGGTAATTTGCTAATCTAAAAGCTATGGTTGAGCTTGTGATACGTAATAGTCCATAGCAATTCCCGAAAGTAGTAATACTCTAGTTGAATTTGTCTATATACTTAATCAACTAACCTAGGGTTCCATACCTTTAAGTTACACTTTCCGAGCTTGCGAGTTAATGGCCTAAGTTAGTTGTTCCTTAATGCGTAAAGCATCTTTACTATTAAATCTAGAGAGCTCGTTCTAGGTTATAGAGGGGGATAGGGGCATTTCCAGAGCTTGTTAGAATTTTCTAATTTAGAAGAACTAAGGGGGTCCAGACTTCACGGATATCTTCAGAAGCCAACAGAGAATTTATCTTCTCATCATCCTTCACTGGTGATAAACAGTAAGTAAATTGAAGATATGACAAGACATCATCATCAAAATACATAAGTAGAGAGAACCTTTTAAGTTAATTGTTCTTGTATGTGATGATTGTGCTCTTGTTATGCATTTGTAGTGATGTACAGTGATTTTTTTTCAACTTCATACGAATTCAGGATAGCGTTCTCTTTCATTGACAATCATGTTGTTAATCATGCCAGGTTGTTTACATCTGCTGGAGCAGGTAGAAGTGGAAATGTGCAACAACAGTCGATGACTCATTCTTCAGATTCTGTTGCTGGTATTGCGCCTAAGGCTAAGTCCAATACTGTTACAGGACTAGCCCTAGACGAATCCACTAGGGTGCTTGATGATGATGTTGAGACATATATGGATGAAAGAGGTCGTACACGAGTCAGTAGAGTGAGGGGTATGGGCATGCGCATGACCCGTGATTTGCAGAGGAACCTGGATTTGATGAAGGAGATAGAGCAAGAGAGAACAGATGCAATCTTTACTTCTCAGTCTGAATTAGATAGAAGTAAGGCTCCTATTCAACATAATCTTCCTATTGAAAAACAGCTTGGTAAAAATTCAGCTGACGCCAATATGAACTTTGCTAACTTGAGTGAGAGAAGTGGAAAATCAATGTTGGAAGATGAGTCATCTGTACAAGTATCTTTTGAAGTTGGTGATAGTAAACGTGCTGAAAGTGATGATGACATATTTGTTCAATTAGTGGTGGAGGAACCTTTAAAGATTTCTTCTGATTCTGCTTCTGATAGTGCTTGGGAGGAAGGTATTATTGAAGGCCATGGAAATGATTTTTCTAATGACAGGGGATTAACAAATGAGCCTTCTCTTAAGGAAACTATTAATGATGAGAGTGATGTGGAGTGGGAGGAAGGATTTTGCAATATTCATGATGATTTTTTGTCAACAGAAGAATCAAACAAACCAGTTTCCAGAGGTTATTTGGAAGAAGAGGCTGATTTGCAGGAAGCTATAAGGAGAAGTCTTGAGGATCATGGGGGTGGGAAATCCATGGACACCCTATCTGGGAATGGGATATTAAAAAGGTCTGGGAAGATTGATAACAATGCTGTTCAATTGCTTGGTGAAGAGGACATTATTGGTGGGAAGAGTACACTTGATAACTGTGTTCCCCAGGTAAAAACATCAGAGGTTGTGAGGTCTGAAATGTCAGGACTGCAATTAAGGGAAAATGAGGAGGCAGATCATGGTAATGAGGTGATGTCAGTGAATGAATCATGTGAATATGTTGGACACTCAAGCCATGCCTCGAATAAAGAGGGGACTGTGTCTGGAGAAATGACAGTTGGAGAATCAGTTGCAACTTTGGAAGGAAAAGAGATTGCCTTTGAGGAGCAGCCTTCAGATACCTTTGGTGAGGGTGGAGGATCATCTACAAAACCGATCAACAAGAAAAAATTTGCTGTTGATGATGGGCCATCTAGCCATTTTGTGGAGAAAGCCAACTCTTCCATGCATGTGATGCAGTTATCTACAAAAGACTCGGAAAATGGCATTGGTTTAGAGGAAGAATTGGCTGGAGGGAAGGATCCAGATGCAGAAATAAAAGAGAAGTCCAACTGCATAGACCAATCCATATGCATGGGTGGTGAAAATATACTGGTTGATAGTGAAAATATACCGGTTGATCTCTTAAAGGCTAGTTTGGAGGATGAAATTCTAAATCTAGGTCAAGAGTATATTAATCTAGAAGATGAACAGAGAAAACTTGAGCGTAATGCAGAATTGGCTAGCACTGAGATGTTTGTAGAATGTCAGGTATTCCTCGAACTTCTAAATGAATGGTTGCCTAATCTCGGTCATTGCAACTTGTAAAGCCACTTAGGCTTGACTATATTCTCCAGAGGATTCTTTTGCTTTCTCTTTTCAGTGTTAAGTTAGAACAAAAGTAACTGTATCCTAATGGTTGGCCGAGTGAATTTTATTTTCTTGCTTTTCACGTTTAAATTTGGATTGTCTTCTTTACGTAATGTCTTCCACAGAGAAAGCAATTGCTGTGTGTAGGATGTTAAATGATGAGGGCAATCATAAGGATGGTAGAATATTAACAGTGAATAAGCTCTTTTCCCCTGTGAATAAGTTCTGCAATTAGTATATAAATGGCCCATATGATTGTAAGTGTTATTCTAGCTTTTGTTCGGTGTACAGAGAGCTTATTTTCTGATGATTTTCTTTGTTTAACTATTTGTAGGAGCTCTTGCAGATGTTTGGCATACCATATATTATAGCACCAATGGAAGCAGAAGCTCAATGTGCTTATATGGAATCTGCGAACTTTGTAGATGGTGTTGTGACTGATGACTCTGATGTATTTCTATTTGGGTCTCAAAGTGTGTACAAGAATATATTTGATGATCGCAAATATGTTGAGACGTACTTCATGAAGGTGTGGATGTAGTAGAAACATTGAGTTTCTCCTTCTTCATCTTCTGTCTCAAATGACTTAATGTTTGGAACAAGTTCTTGAAGTATCATTAAACGTAATTGTAATTACTTATAACGTAATTGTAATTGTTGTCATGTTTCTCATGCTTCAGGTTATAGCGACAAGAGTTTGCAGTGTTTTCAAATTTTTACCCTCCACTTAATATGCCTTCTATTCATTCTTCTACACTAAAACTATATTATATCACAGGATATTGAGAGGGAACTTGGGCTAACTAGAGATCAGTTGATCCGCATGGCTTTGCTTCTTGGGAGTGATTATACAGAGGGTGTTAGGTAATCAACTACTTTATTTAAGAAGATACTAATCATAGTTTATTTGTTTGTGCTAGACTTTTCTACATATGTTACTTTTTGTTTTCCTTGTTCTTTATAAGCACATACTGACAAATCATGTATCGCTGATCCTATATGGGGAAGTGAGAATCTTCCCATGCATTGTGAGATATACATTTATAAGAATCTTTCCATGTATTCTGAGATATACATTTATATTGGTTTATTCCTAAAGTGTGGGCTTCAATGGAATGAATATTGCTCCAGTGGGATTGGCATTGTTAATGCAATTGAGGTTGTAAATGCATTTCCTGAGGAGGATGGTCTCCATAAATTCCGAGAGTGGCTTGAATCACCAGATCCAGCCATTTTGGAAAAGCTTGATGTGCAGACTAGGTTAAGTGAGAGGAAAAAAGGGTCAAAAGTTCTTGGCAATAATTTGAGTTCTGCAAATAATACTGGGGAAGAAGTAACTCCATCTGGTCAAGACATCCCTCAGTCACATGGGATCAAGCAGTCTGCAGATACTGTGCCACAGACAAAGCAGATTTTCATGGATAAGCATGTAAATGCTCAATCTCTGGCATTTGGCTTTTTTCTGCTTGACTCTTCCTTTATGATGGCATACCCTATCTGCATTTTTCTATCTTCATGAGTGATGTTAAAATGCATATTTTGGCAGAGGAATGTTAGCAAAAATTGGCATATTCCTTCATCTTTTCCAAGCGAAGCAGTCATTTCGGCATATACCTGTCCACAAGTAGACAAATCAACTGACCCTTTCACATGGGGAAAGCCAGATCTTCATGTTCTGCGTAGGTAAGTCTTTTTGCCTTTTGCTTTTCCTTATTTTTACTATTTATCTGGTCTGTAAGATCGCCATGTTGTTTCTGCATCAACTAGCCTATTAATTGTAGACATGGAGATCATTAAAGTAATGTTTGTATGCATCACAGGCATAATTTTTGTAGATATCACTCACCAAAACTGGCATACGTGGTGTTCATATGTTCGGAATGAATATGCTCACTACTCAAATATCTGAATTTATGCACTCTGAGACCCATTATTGTAGATTAATAGCTCACAAGTTAAGATATTTTTGCTTGTCTTGCTGATTATTATTATTATATCTAGATTGTGTTGGGACAAGTTCGGGTGGAGCATCCAGAAGACAGATGAGTTGCTGGTGCCTGTCCTGAAGGAGTATGAAAAACGTGAGGTTCGAGTCTCTCTCTCTCTCTACCTGTCTATCTGAGCACACTCGGGGGCATGCAATGAGACACACAAGCACTGTTTACTAGAATGCATCAAATGCTTCAGTGTTGTGTATGTCTGATTTATTACCTTATAAGAGTTGTTTTGCTTGGTTTTCCTTGTTTATATTAGTGCATTTCCCACCTATTGGTTATGATTTGGCTGTTTTTTCCTCCCACTTTTTCTTTTAAATATATCTTCTGACAATGGCTTCTCTGATGAAGGTTCAACTGCGCCTTGAAGCATTTTACACATTCAATGAAAGATTTGCAAAAATTCGTAGTAAAAGAATCAAGAAAGTTGTTAAGGGAATCACAGGAAACCAGTTCTCAGATTTCATGGAGGATCATTTCAATGAAGTTTCTAACAGAAGGAAATCTGACAACTCTGATGTTGAATCAGAATTGCTTCCAAAGTTAACAGAGGAAAGTGTTCCCAACTGCAAAGACCATAATTCTGATACAATGTCTAAGAAGAAGTCTAACAAAAGGACTGCTAGGGAACCTGTTTCATTTGAAGTGGGAAGTCCAAAACATCAAAGACGGGCAGAAAGCAGGTCGCTTAAAGATAAAGGATCACATGCGCTTGGAAGAGTTAGAGGAAGAAGAGGCAGGGGGAGGGGACAAGCAAGGGGAAAGGTAGGTCTTCATGACAACAAATCTGATCATAGCTCCAGTGATGTTAGCAGTGATGATGCTGAGCAGGATCTTCAGGTTTCTAAATCAGAGAAACCACTTGGACTGCGAAGGGTAAGCTTACTGTCTCATCTTCCCTTGATTCTTTTATGGGTTGGAGGGTGCTATTACAAAAATTATTTACTGGAATATAAAGAACTTGATCTATTTAAATTTTAAATCCAAACTACTGGACGTTCACTTTTGATTGTTTACAAGTTAAATCTCAGAACTGTTTCAATAAAAGTGGGATGTTTGAAGTTAGCTCTCTAGTCCCTCAACTCTATGTATGGGAAGTATTTCAGCTCTATAATGGTCTCAGATGTAATGAAATCAGGATGTCTTGACTTTCTCTACTTTGGTGACAAATATTGACAACTTCTACAACATTTGTGGTCAAACATTATATATTGTAAAAAGAAATTGATGACTGGGAGAAAATTCATCTTTGTTGATATAACATGTTAATGTATTGCTGTATTCCCCTTCTCATGGAATCTTAACAATAATCAGTCTGTATTTCTTTTCTGCTTTGCGTCTCTAGTCAACACGATCCCGGAAGAATGTTTGTTATGCAGTGAATGATCTAGAAAGTGATGATTTGAATGAGTTGCAAGATCAGAGTGAAGATGGAATGTCTGAATATAAGGCAAGAGACGAAGGTTTACCTGGGGATCAAGGGGTGTCTGGAGAAGCTCCTAGTGACCTCAAGGTCCTGCAACAGAATAAAGAGAAAGATCCTTCACTTGAGAGCTCATTTAGCCAGCATGCTGAAAGAGGGGGCGGGTTTTGTGTTAGTGAAGGTGAAGCCAGTAAGCCGGATGTGAGCCAAAGTAGTTACTCTTTTGAGGCTGATGCTTCTAAAGATTACCTCAAAGTGGGAGGTGGGTTTTGCATTGGTGAAACGGAGACAGGTGAACATCAAGATGCTGCTCTGCCTGCTGTCTGTGAAACTTCTGAATCTTGTCATTTCTCTTGTTTTACGGAAGAGGCTGCGTTTGACAACGCTGTACATCATTTAAATTCCGGCACACAAGAGGAAACTAATGCTTCCGCTACGAAGCAGAATATGGATAGTGCAGATGCATCTTGCACTGATCCTTCAGAGTTCAGCGATTCTATGCCAAAAGGTGCAGATAACAATCCCAAGGCATCCAGTGTCGGAGGTCTATCTGCGATGCCTTTCCTGAAAAGAAAACGGAGGAGAGGTCAGAAAGATTAAAGCACTAATGTTAATTGGAATCAATATTTCCTAGTCGGGGATTATGTCGTTGTTTTGAACTTCTTCCCTGTATGTTGTTTATAATGTGATTAGACAGGTAAGATGGGGAGGGGTTTGTAATACACGCTTTATCTATCCATCATGAATTATCTGAATGGACACTGATATATTATATGTGTTGGTAATACACGCTTTTATCTATCGTGAATTATCTGAATGGACAATGATTAATTATATTTAGTACACGGTTTATCAATCTATCATGAATTATCTGAATGGACAATTATTAATTATATATATATACTTTTGACCCTATGTATGAGCAATGAGGCCTATGCATTTTTTGGTTTAGAGACACTATTTCTACCGCGTTAGCTGGAGTTACCTTGTGAATGAAAAAGACGTCACTTTTCCTATCTTTTGACAGGGACAAAGGGGGTTTCCAAGTGAATTAAGGTAACGAGGTATACTTCAAAATGATGTATAATCAGGAAAAACTTGAAGAAAGTCCTACTCTGAAACAAAAGAGATGCAGTAGGACATCAAGACATCCCTGGATAAAGGTTTATTAGTTGAATGAATTTTTAAAAAATAGAAAATCGCAGACATCTATACAAAAATTCTTTTCAATTAACGCTTCTTTCCTAGCGTCTTTTAAGAAACATTCAGTATTTGAAATGTCGAGATTGTTGAAATCTTCGAATCGGACGTTTTCTTGCCTCTTTATCATTTATATAATATGTATACACTGCTGGCAGAGAAGGGAAACCGAGGAGAGAGGAGAGGTCAGAAATAACAAGATTATCAAAATATTCTCTGTATTCGTATTGGGATTTCTGTAACAATATATATGTTTGTTCAACAATCAAGATATTTCCCTTTGTAATGCTATACACGGGCTAATATTCTAATCACATGTTAATAATTGAGTTATTTAAGCTATATAACACCGTTGCTCTACCTTCCTCTAGTAGTCCTGATCACGGTTAATAAACCGTCAGTTATGGTTACAAACATGTCGGTTACGATTTATAAAAATTTATAAAGTTTAATTTAACTGTCAGTTTATATTTTAAGTTACGTTTTAAAAACTGTCGATTATGGTTTAACCAATGGTTTATTGCCAGTTTAATCATAATTATTATTTTATTAATTTTAAAATTTTATTTCAAACTTAAAAATTTTAAATTGAAATTAAAAAATGTTAAATATAATAAATTGGATATAAAAATATAAAGTTAAATTAATTAAAATATAAGACAACCATACATAAATCATAAGGAATTAATTAAATAAAATAATGAGATTGAAAAATTAAGTTGTCTACGTATCCTCAACTCTCGAGTCGAGAGGGATTAAAGCCATCGTAGTTCTCTTACCTTTTTTGCGAGAGTTACTCTCCTACAACGTCGTCAGATCCGTATGCACTTCCGGTTGTAGTGTCAAAATCATATAATTGCGAAGCATCTGGCTTTGACAATTCTTATTGTCTTCGTTCTGCTTTTTTCCAATCATCAAGATAAGTTTGCGCCTCCAAAGATTCCGAAGTCATTAAATATTTATAATCATTTAAAATATCTCGACTTTGACTAAAAGCTTGCTCTACAACAACAACTGAAATTGGAGAAGCAAATATGTCTTTTTCAATGGTCGACATCACTAGAAACTGCTCATAATAATCATTCCACCATTGCATTATTGGAAATGTAGAAGCTGTAAATTCACCAAATTCAAAAGAAGCTGTTAAATACGTGTCAAATTCTAAGTTATAATTTGACATAACCCCTCTAGGTCCTTTTTATTTTTGCAAAATTAATAAATCAGCTTTAGAATATTTACTAGTATCAATTATTGTTGGTGTATGAGGTTGAAAAGTTGAAGAAGTGACACCAATATTATTACTATATTCAACAATTAAATTTTGAATATTTTTCCTAACTTTATAGATAATAGATGAAACAAGTTGAGAAACATTAAAAGACATTTTAAAATATGAATTCATGTTTTCATAATAGAAATATAATAAAATTTGTAAACCTTCAATTTTAATGTTTGGATTAAAAACAAATGCAATTAAATTAATTCATGGTATTTGTTAAAAATATTTTAATCATTTTTTAGAAATTGCCATAACAGAAGTATACAATTCTGAATCATTAAAACATTATTGCAGTATAAAAGATACATTTACACGTTCTATTACTAATAAATGTGTAGTAGGATAATATACACCTGAAAAATATTAGTAGCATTATTAAAAGTTTACAAAATTTTTTACAAATTTTTCACATATATGCCATTTTTGTAGTAATAAAATTACGTTTGAATCACAGTTTTAAAAAAATGTACATAGAAGGTTTTTGTAAGGTAAACATTCATTTAATAAATCATAAGTTGAATTTCAACGATTTGGAACATTGCTCGGAAAACGCTTTAGTCTCATATTATTATTTTTACAAAATCTTCCCCATTCTTTTCTTAAATTTGATCGTGCCTACAAAAAAGAAATTACAGATTTAATAAGACCTAAATAAATGTCCAAACATTTTATACCATCTTAAACATATAAATTAATTATATGACATGCACATCTAATATGAAAAATTTTTCTACCAAATAAAGGATGACACAAATTTTCAAGTTCATTAATTGCAACCGTATTGGCGGTTGCATTATCCACAGAAATTGAAAAAATTTTATGGACTAATCTATACTCTTCTAAAATTATATTCATCATTCTTCATAAATTTTCAGCACTATGAGATTCATCAAAAACTTTATATGCAATTATTCTTTTTTGTAAATTTCATTCATCATCAATCCAATGACATGTTACACCTAAATATGAATGTGTTTGCCAATGATCACTTCAAATATCACAATATAAAGAAACACGACCTTTAAAATAATGAAAAAATTTTGTAATGCAACTTTGCCATTTTTATAAAGTTTTTAAATTGTTCGTGTTAAAGTAGTTTATGAAATTCTTTTTGCAGAAAGATTTAATGCATTTTGAAAATAAGTTGTGAAATTTAATTTTTTTACTAAAACTGAATGAAAAGTGTTCATCTTAAACTAATTTTTCTAATTCTTCACGATTTCTATTATCACTATATTAAAATAAAGAAGTAGGATTAGAAGACGTATACCCGGTTATTTGTGCTTGAGATTTTTAGATACCTGCCTCTATGGGATGTTTGGTGTTCAAATTATTGCGGAGAGTTCCATATCCTCCTTCACTCTTTCATTTAAATCCATGTTCACAATAGTTGTAGATCACATTGAATATTTTTTCTTTTTCGGTTGTAGCCTTTTTATAATGCTTCTCAAATATATTCGATTTAATCAAAGGTATTTGTGCTTTAGGTATAGGATTGGATTGTTGACTTTCTAGTACATCGCCATGTTCTTCATCGTCACCAACCTCCACATCAATAAGTAGAAATTGTATATCACTGATACCGAGTGAAAATTTTGATTCGTATGAACCTTGTGCCTCCACTTACTTTGTCTTATCCCTTATTCTTGAGGAAGACATTTTTATAGTAATAGAGTTGACAATAATAATGAAAAATAATATATGTAGTACTAATAATAATAATAATAATAATAATATAAATTAATGAAATAATTGTGAATTGTAAATGAAATATGACAATATGTTACTTGTGTGTGTTTGTGTGTGTGTGTGTGTGTGTGTGAGAGAGAGAGAGAGAGAGAGAGATTTCATATATGTAAAAGAAGTGTTGTGGTAATTATTATATTTATAGTTATAATTAAAATTTTATTTAAAAAATATATAAAAAAGAAATAGCCAACGGTTGTAAAAACAACCATTGGTTATCAATGGTTGTAAAAACAATTGTTGGCTGTGCCAATGGTCGCAGTAACTATTAGCTGTGCTAATGGTTTATATTTTAATTTTTTAAATTTAAATTTTTTAAATTTTAAATATAATTATTTTGTGTATAAATGCATGCTTTTATTAAACAAATTTTTACACAAACTTACAAATATTTTTTAAAATAAATTTTAATATAAAGTTTAATTTTGTTTAATTTTTTTAATATATATTTTTAATTAATTGATCGACAATTTATAATTATGAATAAATTGTCGGTTTAACCAGTTCACGGTTTTTAAATTAATTTAACCATAATTGAAACTGTTAGTAACAGTTTTGATTATGGTTTAAAACTGTTGACTACGGTTACGGTTTTTGAACCATAACCGTTGGTTATTAAACGAATCTAAAGCAATTTGATGAATAATTCAATCCATGTTGTTTGGACTTAAGTTTGAAGGGATTTTGAAGTGAAATTGGATTGAAATTAAGTTTAGGAAGGTTAAAACAGCCCTATAACGGTGGTTTGTAGCCCACCATTATAGGATGATCAAGCCACCGTTAATGCAGTCTATTCTGTGTCTATAACGGTGGGCTGTTCATCCTATAACAGTGCCGTTGTAGGATGAATAGGGCACCGTTATAGGACGCATCTGGCGATAAAATGATGCAATTTCACTGTTCATCGTATTCTTCTCTCAACCCCTCTTCGGAACCCTATTCGCCTCCTATCTTTCAAATCTCCATAACTTGCTCAATTCTTAACCACATTGGACATTCTTGGCGTCCATTTATCACATTTTCTTCCCTCTACAAGATTAGACCATCAATTTGGTCAGAAAATCAATAGATTTTTTAGAATCTGCTCTGTAAAACTCCGGATCTTCTTTTCCCCATAAGGTATTTTTTTCAATTTTCTCTCAATATAGGCCTCCATTTGCTTAGGAATTGGTACCATTGTGTTAAAACTTTCTTTACCTTTATTTTAGTACCAATTTTATTCAGATTTATCATCGTAAAAAAATTAAGAATATTCCGGTCAAAAGGGATATTCCAGCGACTCTTAACGAATGATTTTCTTAAATTTTGTATCAATTTTCCGATTGGTTTATGTCTGTTAATTGAATAGATTGATGTAAAATGACGCCTATGAGGAAGAGATTGGCCTATGATCTAGTTCGGTTCTCGAGTTAAGACAATTTTGACTGGTTCGAGGCCCATAGGCAGAATGATTTCATTGTCGAGCGGCCTATCCATCCAGATATCGAAGGTACTTTAAACATATCTGGCACTTTTAGGACCATTGGATGGGAGGCCATAGTCACTTTTGCTGGTCTGTTCTACCCCGACTTGGTTCGTGAATTCTTTGCAAACATTGAAGACAAAGATGAGGCAGACACTATCGAGATACACTTGATGGTCAGACATATTGCTATTCATATCACTTGTGCTTCCATATTTGCTTTGTTAGGAGTACCGGATGAGGGTAGTGTCTTCATTAAGACTAGGGATCCACTTTATGGGGATACCATAACTTCAGACCCCTCATTTTCTATTGCTACTGCTAGAGATGTCCTAGGCCTTACTAGGAATGCCAGGGGATATATTACTGTTGTGTTAGGAGCTTGGGAGAGGATTATACTCGGTATGATTAGTCATAATGTTACTCTTCGAGCCAGTGGGCTTAATAAAATGAGATATGTGAATGTGTACCTCTTGTACAAGATGTTGCATGGTTTGGGTATCATCTCGGGGATACCATTAGCTGGGTTTATCATTCTGTTGATGCTAGATGTGGTAAAGCTAAAAAGGCCCAGGAAGAACTTCTGCTTTCCTTGCTTGCTCAAGAGGATATTTAGGGATGCTGGAGTTCCTTTGGATGCTTTCAAGTCGGCTGACTATACTCATCAGAATGTCATCAATGCCAGTGTGCTTAAGTTATGACACTTCACTTATCAAGGAGGCCATTGGTGTCGACTTCGTAAAGGTGAGGTTCCACCAGATGATGCTGCTCAGCCTGACATTCCTGTGGAGATGGGTGAGGCTTCTTCTAAGGCTACTCCGAGTGTCATTCCTCCTCACCTACCTTCGCCTGCAGCCACTTCAATTCCACCTCTTCCACCGACTTTGGACGATCCTCAAGTTGCCATGATGCAATATTTGATCCACATGGAGGGTCGTATCTGTTCTGAGCTTTCCGAGTTTCATTCGGAGTTCTCTACATTTCATTCCAATGTGACTCTTCGGCTTGATGGTCTTTAGCATGAGGTTGATGACTTGACTACTAGCGTGAGGAGCTTTGACGACTATCAGTGGTCCCGGGATGCCGATGACCCCTCTTTTTAGTTTATTTGGTTGTTCATTTTGTTGTTTTAGTTGTTTTTGTTATTTGGTTGTTTCAGTTCAGTAGTATAGATTTCTATTGTTTTTCAGTTCAATCTGATAGATTTTGGTGCTATATGTTGCTCCTTGATGCACTAATTATTCACATTTATATGAGTAGAGCTTCTTTTGGCTATTTCTCTGTGTTGCTTTTCTTTTTCTTTCAGTTATGGCAAGCCCATTACAATACATCAATGGCACTTCAAGAATATATCATATGAGTGTATTTCTTTCCCTACTTCCCTACTTTATGCTTTTCATTTTTTATTTACCACATTGAGGACAATGTTTACTTTAAGTGTGGTGGAGGGAGTTATCTATTTATCACTTGAGCAAAGTTTGTTTGATAGTGATTTGATTTATCATCAATTTCATCATAGTCTATAAATTTTGGAATTTTTTTTTATTTTTGATCCTTTTTATTGTTCATGCTTTCATTTGAATTTAATTATTTTGGTAATTGGAAATGTT
>JAOXYD010000008.1:10166506-10195302 GCA_028565735.1 Pinacopodium congolense
TATAATTTTAAACCATATGAAACAAAAATAAAAATATATCTAATCAAATCTTTTATATGGATTATAACATAAGTAAAATTAATATATAAAATAAATATTAAATATATAAAAAATTCAAATTATATTATATAAATATAAATATAAATATAATTTAATTAAAATCATAAATATAAATCTCAAAAAAATTAGTTAAAATAATTTAATATGTTAAATGCATAATTTATTATGGAGATATGTGGATATGGGGGTATTACGAGCATTATGTGAAAAATATAAGGTTAAAAGAGACTAAAAATAGATTCATTAATTGTCATTAATTGTTCTAAAACATCTATTTGAAAAAGCTATTTCAGAGGTTTTTTTTTAAGTTCTAAATTTAAACTTTTTAAAAAGTTGTATTTTGACTGTTAAAAAAGTACTTTTTAATTCTACGGCCAAATACCTATTTTTTATCAAAAAAAATTTTTGTAGTGGAAAAAAGTCATGGTTTTAAAAATCGGACCGGATCGACCGGTTCGTTCTGGTTAATTTGAAACTCATCGGTTTATCGGTTCGGTTGTTTTTAAAAACGTCAATTTTAAAAATCGTCGAGTTAAAGGTTGAACCAGTCAATTTAGTTGGTTCGACCTGGTTTAATTTACGGTCTGACCCATTTCAATTCAACTCAGTTCAATTTACTCCTCTTCACTTTTTTTTTAAATTTTTTAGTTCAACTCTACTCTTCCAACCTTTTTTACTTTTTTATTATTTGTTAAATCTATTATTTTTATTTTTATTTTTTATTTAAAATAAAAAATTTTAATATAAAAAATTTTAATATAATATATTTTAAAATTATAATTTAGTAAATGATTAACCAAAATAAATTAATAACTTATATATTTTATTATTTTATACCGATTTAATACTAATTTTATAATAATTTTATACGAATTGAACTTCTAAATTTTTAATTCCTTTCGATTTGATGTCCGATCTTTTTTTTTATTTTTAAAGGTACTTATCAACCTAGCAAAAGCTCAACAGAGCATAACCGGAAAAAGCCTAATCCCACGTACCCCTTTTGGCCTTTTACTTCTTTTCGAGGACCCCATGACATGGAAGTATCAAGACAATTTCCATCAAAGGTCGTATCGAGTCCTAAAATAAGGATGGGCGTGAAAATGTGATAATCTCCAATTTCCGAAACTGGGAATCAAGCTTTTTGTTCCATATAGTGTTATATTAGAAAACCTAAAATGGTGGATGAATTGGCTGAGACATTTGACCCAATTGGCAATTTGGCATGACTTCTCAACATGTTCGTTCAATCTGGTGTCAAAAGGCGTTGGTGGCAACCACCACTTGAGAAAAAAGGGAGCAAACATTATGCTCTTGTCAGACCAAAAAGCCTATGATTCTGTATTCAAATTGTGTTTGCGTGATGTGCTAAAATTGTGAATAACGATAAACAATAACAATAATTCTCTGTTGATTCTTTAGTCCAATAATTCACAAGATATGGGATTCTAAATAAAGAATGCCACTCCGGTTCAGATTGATGAAGGTCCAATATAAAGTGATATGGCCCACTTTTCTTCTTTTTTTTTTTCCTGTAATGATGGTGAGAGATGCATTGCTTGTTGGTTTGATAGGGATGAGAAAAACTTGTGCTTGGCACACGAATCAATCCTATTTTTTTATTAATAAATATTCTGAACCAATCAATGGTCCACCTAGCTTAGTTGACTATAAAAATTTAAGAGTGTGACTGTTTTAATTTTTTATTTTTAAAAAATAAATATAAAAATACAAAAATAGCATACAAATAAAATATAAAACTCAAAAATAACGAAAATACCCTAAATATATATATAAACTAACAAAAACATACAGAATAAAAATAAGAAACAAAAATAAAAAAATAAGATCATATTTGATATCATTTCAATTTTTATTTTTATTTTTATTTTTTAAAATACAGAAATAAAATACATAAAATTAATATAAATATATACAAATAAAAAAAACTAATAACAATACTAAACATTCTTTAAAATAATCAAACTCTAAATATAATTAATCTTATGTGAAAGGTCATTTATATTTAAACAAAGAACTCAATTCGAACGCTATTCGTAATTCTTTAAAGTCATTTTTTAAGGTTTACACGAGTTTCACAAAGTAATTTTTTAATATAAAATTATTTTTTAATTATTTATTAATTTTAACATTATTATAAGAAATAAACATTAATTTATATATTTTAAATATATATTTATATTTTCATCCTTAACGCGTTAACATACTTACGTATTTACTTTTATCATATTTATATTTTCGTCTTAAATTTTTTTTTTGTAACATTACTGGAGAATTCTTAAATGATTATGGGAATCACCCAACGTTAGCTTTCTAATTTTTCTGTTAAATAAATTGTAGGAGCAGACTAGGGGGGCCCATCTGGGGGGCCCACCCCCAGTAGTTAATGCCTAAATTGTAATAGGCTAACCAATACCTTTCAACCTAAAGCATTGGGACAATGTTTGACAATACAATTTCTTCTTCCTTTTTTTTTTTTTCCTTCTAGTTATCCACAGAACTCAAGGCTTGTTCCGTATTCATATCGTTTCTTGTTTTTTTTAAATATTAAAATTAAAAAAATAACACAAAAATTTTTTAAAAAATAACATATTAATACAATATAAAATTTTAAAAAATAACATAAATATTAATATAAATATTACGAAAATTAAAATTAAAATTAAAAATAAAGAATGATATCAAACCTGACTCCGTTTAACTTTAGAACCATTTATTCCTTCAGTCCTTCCCTCAAAGTTTAATACATAATACCATAATCAAATCATCCATCAAGTAACAAAAAAGTTGATGATATATCCTAGGTTATACGAATTAACTTAATCTTAGTCTCTGTCTCGAAGGTTTTCTTAAGGTGGATAAATAATTAACCCCAAGTTCTAAAAACTGTTTATCTTTTTTAAGTGTTTTCGTAAGTGTGCAATAACTAAATAATAATCTACAGAAAGATGCCTTTCACACTCTAACAATTGCTTCTTAATCAAAGGGTATACAATTCATGCCACAACCCGTACGATCGTGACTACAATAATAAAAGGAGAAAACTTATACAAACCTTGTAATTTGCACAATAACTTGTCGACTGTTGGAAAGAATAAGCATCCTCCTCCCATTTGTGCACCCATCTTCTCTGTTTTATGCATAAAACATCACGCCATATATATGACAATCTCTTCCCCTGTTGCCAAGCCACCCCTCACCAGTTTTTAGAGCTAAATTCTACATAGAGGTCTCAGAAACCTTAAAAAGTTTTGTCTGGTGGAGAGAAAGAGAGACAGAGAGGTGCATAACCATGGCAGAGAGGTACTGTTACAGAGATGTGTTGCCCTTTGCAGTGATGGTAACAATGGAGTGCGTCAATGTGGGCTTAAACACACTTTTCAAGGCAGCAACCGTGAAGGGCATGAGCTACCATGTTTTTGTTGTTTATGCTTATGCTATTGCTGCTCTTCTTCTCCTTCCTTCTCCTTTCATCTCCTACAGGTCTCTATCTCCCTCTTTCATCTCGTTTTCACACTTTCTTAAGTGGGTTTTTGGAGGAAACAATATTAATGAACTAAAATACATGTGCTTCGATTCTTATGCAGATCAAGAGTGCTTCCTCCACTGAGCTTCTCTATTCTGTATAAAATTGGTCTTCTTGGGCTTATAGGGTAAATATTGCTGAACTGAATTTGTGTGTGTAGATTTCTTGAGCCTAAAAGAGTGGCTTTTGTTGGATAGTTAAACAATTTGTGCTTCAATGAGATATCTGCAAATGAAAATGGAAAGGATTATTAATCATGATTTGTTGGGTTGTGGAGCAGGAGTTCATCACAGATCATGGGATACACAGGGATTAATTATAGTTCACCCACGCTAGCTTCTGCGATTAGCAACCTGACACCAGCTTTTACGTTCATACTTGCTATCATTTTCAGGTATTAATTCCTCGGTTTGCCTCCGCCAAGATTCGTCTAAGGTTCATTGGCTTAAATCTCCATCGATACGTTTTTTTTTTTCTTCTTTTTCCTGAGAGTAGATGTCTACTTCTGCTAGCCAATATGGTACCTTTGTTCTGCTGTCTCTGTTTCAGTTAATTTTTTTTGCTTTCAGTTTGTTTCATAATAACCATCTTAAACATTAAAATCAATCCTCTATCTAACGAAGTCGAACTTTGATTCCAAGTTGAAAATCCAGTAGTTTGAATGGAGGTTGTCTGATGATGTCATTGAAAGTAATCAAAGAGAAACTGCTTCTCTTGTCTCTTTTTCTTTTCTCTTTCCTTTTGGGTATAATCTAATTACTTGCTTGACCAATCTGATGCGATTACGTGTGATGATTGATGAAATTGTTTGCTAATTTCAAAAGTTGAACGATAATGAGTGATGACAACTCCATTTGCGGATTGGTTAAGACATTGGTGCTGTCTGCTCTTACAAATTATAATTGTTGAGTGCTTACTTTTGGTGGACCACTTCTCACTTTTAATATTCCCATGGAAAGGATGGAAACTGTTGCTTTGCGAAGAAGAAGTAGCCAGGCCAAAGTTTTGGGCACCATTGTGTCAATAACTGGCGCATTTGTAGTGACTTTCTACAAAGGCCCACCGATCTTTATAGCTTCACCGTCATCCAATTTAAATGATCGCCGTCTTCACTCTTCGAATCACAGCTGGGTCCTTGGCAGCATTTTCCTCACAGCAGAGTATATACTAGTACCCCTATGGTACATTGTTCAGGTATGATCATGCTCTAAATTCCAGGGCTTTCACATTTTCGACTTAAATTTGCAAACTTGGCAGTGCTTGAACTCAAAACTGACAAGTTGGTAACACTATAAAGACACAAATTATGAAAGAGTATCCAGCAGAGCCAACAGTGGTGTTCTTCTACAATTTGTCGGTGAGCATGATCGCAGCAGTTGTGGCTCTACTTACAGAAGGAACTTCAAGTGTTTGGATAGTGCGACCAAATATAGCATTGGCCTCAATCTTTTGCTCGGTGAGGGAGTTAATGGAAAGGAGAATAATTTGCTTAGGATACCATGCATGTATACTTGACTCTCACTTTTTGTGTCTGTAGGGGGTCTTTGGGTGTTGTTTGAACAATACTGTTCACACATGGGCCCTGCATTTGAAGGGACCTTTCTTCGTGGCAATGTTCAAGCCATTGTCCATTGCCATCGCTGTTGGCATGGGTGTGATGTTCCTTGGTGATACTCTCCACCTTGGAAGGTATGAAACTTCATGATGTGACCAAAATTCTAGTCAAGTGCGTTATTCTTGACAAAACGTGTACTTCATGTTTTGACAATTAAGCAGAGGGGAAAAGAAATACTACGATCTCTCTTGTCTCTATATGGAATCCATGTTTTACACCCCACTTTTGTTTGTTTTGTTTTGTTTTGTTTTGTTTTTTTCCAGTCTCATTGGGGCAGCAATAATATCCATTGGATTCTATACAGTAATGTGGGGAAAAGCCAAAGAAGAGCTAAGTCAGGATTGTAATCCTGGGATCCCAGAACATGGTCCATTATCGGAGAAGGTTCCTTTGCTGAAAAGCTACAAAAATGAAGTCTAGGGCACATAGGGGTTACAAGTACAGTTAAGCACCTGTATGTTTCCTGGAAACTACGTGGATCAGCCTATCTGTCTTCATTTAAATGGGGGCTCCATGAAACCAGGACGGCTTCCCTTGGTTGTTGTACGTTATACTCACTGCACAAACTGTTAATGCTCGAATTAGTTGCCAACAGAACAAGTTGGTATGTATATAAACAAGATATATCACAGCAAGTGCAAAGAATATTGATCTTTAGTACGGATCCTACTCCAAGATAAAGTTTGATGCCCGTTACCTTCAGAACTTACACAGGAAACAATAGAGAATGCTTGCTTCTTTGCCAAATCTTGCGAAACTATGGTATTCCATACAAACATTTGTTCCCGAGCAATATATATAATGAGATGCATTAAGCATGTAACCAACTTGAGCTAAATTGCTTATAATGATGAAAAAAGTAACAGTGAATAATGGACAAAGATAATCGTTTAGATCTAGGCCTTGATGATTGCTATCGTCAATATCTGACAGTTATGCCATACGGGTAAGATTGGCTAAATATAAGTGGTCTATATGAGAATGAGAAGTCTAACAACTTCCGCAAATAAAACACCCCAATGGTTACAGAATAGAAGAACTTCCCATGCAGCAAGCAAACAAATTCAAAACCATGACGCAAGAAGAATCGTATGGAAATGGTCATATCAACGTCTACAATTATCTGTGCTCAAACAGACTTATCATCACATACATTGGCATACATCTCCTCTGCCACGTAAATCCCCACAACAAAAAAGTGAAAAGGAAGACTCCTTGTATACTAGGGAGACTAACTACCAAAATCCTCCCTGCTTTCTTCATCCTGACATCAGATAAAGGTGAGAGAAACAGTACAAGGCCCTCTGAACTTTGATCAGCACATACCTAACTGTTACAGATATACCTACAGTTAACTATATACCTTTCTTCCATACTGAAGAACTAAGTATCATTTTTATCTGCAATAGGCTGCTACTCTCAGAAAAAATAAGCCTTGTTGTACCATGCTGAGTTCTCAAACAAGATCAGCAAACTTGAGAATCAAAGATGGATATAAGGCCTCACTACATTAGCTCCATTCTTCACCCAACCCGTAATCCTTTTCACTATGATCTAAATCTTTCTCTCAAGTCTTGAGATCATCAGACATAGCAGAAGGTATACAATGTGTTGCAAGAATATCTAATGTTGCTGCTTTGGCAGTTTTATTCTGTAGAACCACAATCTGCACGATGAATTCCAAAATCAGTGATCGCTTCATATTTGTGAAGTATACAATATGGCTGCAATGAGGTGTCACACACACAAATTCACAGAGAGATAGAGAGAGTGAGAGTGCAAGAACCTGCTGGTATTCAAGGTCAAACTTTAAGAATTCATCATCACAGCTTTCCACCAGTTTTGCCAAGTTCCTAAGATTCTTAACAGGTTTGCCATTGAAAGAAAGAACCTTTATAACAGCCACAACAATGATTTTAATTAGTGAACGTAAAAACAAAAGCTACATTAACTTGAACAAACAATTAAATCAAGCCAAATACCTGAGTGTTAACAATCTCCTCATACCCAATATTAATGTCAGCCACAAGCACCTAGCACAAATTTCATAAACATACTTTATTCAGTGAATATTTTTTGCTCTATCAAAAAGAACAAATAAAAAGTCATGTCCAGCAGTGTATATGATTGGCGCACACCTATCCTAAAGTAAAGAGCTCCAAGATACCATGGAAAACGCATAGAGTTAAAGTTGGTTGAAAGACTGATAGATATACCTGTGAAATAACAACCACCTGTTCATCTATAGACTCAGCCATTGCATGCAGATGTTTGTCCAACAACTTAACTGGAGCATCAAATTCATAATCCTTTCCATACTGCATCCAAAAGCAATCACCAAAAAATTAGTGGAATTCCAAAGCTGTTATATATCTTCGGCACTAATAAATTAAAGACTCTGTACTACTGAGATAAAGCACTGAGAAGAAGCAATAGAATAGCAACATAGAAAATAAATTGCTCAGTCCAACATGCCAGACACAGACACAGGGAGGTCAAACTCAATTACATACCTCTGAACGCAGATAAGGAACAGATACTGCAGTAAAAACAAATCCAGCAACAATGTAATAAGATGGAGGTTTCCCGCTGTTGTGTGCTGGTATAAGTCGTTTATGAGTTTCAAGTTTAATGCTGAATTCTAGTATCTTTGAATTGCGAAGAACTTTTACCAGAGCCTTGTCCCCAGTGTATTTCTGAGAAACAAGGTAACTGAAACTTATCCGTTCCCCATGTCTAAATGGAACTGAAAGTCAAACCAAACAAAAAGAGAAAGAAAAGGTTAATGCAATATAATATAAAAAAGAAGCCAGGAATGATACCACCAAACAAAGTTTGTACACACTAAGAAACATTTAGAATTTATAAAGCTAGTTTGTGTAGAATCCTATGACCACTGTCAGCTATTGATTCTGATAAGATTTACCAGACACCATGCCATTTTGTTCCACAAAAGAATTTTGAGAAACTAAAATGTCTAACACAGTCCACAATATGCAGCATTAGAGAAGGCCTCACCCCATTACATTCCTTGAACTGGAGACAGAAGCTACATAGAGAAAGGGACTAGTAGAAACAGTTTTTAAAACATATGTGCACAATACTGTTTCAGGGCCATCCACTAAGGTATTTTTACTAGATCATAATCTTTTATTAAGGTCCTACACTATTGAATAACCATGCATGATTATTCCTCGCATTGCAAAATTAAGGGCCAAATTAATTCAAATATTTAAATTTACATCCTGAGACAAGCAGATGAGAAAAACTTACTCGTCCCATCATTAGCAATATTGATTCCATCAAAACTTAATATAACATCAGAAGGCTTAAGAACTTGAGATTCTGGAGCTGTTGGCTCAATCCTTCTAATGCGGACACCTTTCTGATTAGGTCCCATCCCTATCGACAATCGGAGATCAGGATTTTCCATCTTCTGCCACTCCACCCCAAGAACTGGGAAACCTATTAAAAGGAAAAACTTAATGGTAAGGACAAGTAGAACAGTCACAAGCTGAGCATCGGACCTAGAATAAAGGTAAACATAATATCACATTCAACAGTTGGGTACCCGTATAAGCTCCATTCTTCTCATAATCATGAATAAAGTGCATTATGACTGGAGTTGGAATAACATAACCAATGTTTTCCACATCTTCATGTTTCAGAGACTGAAATGCAATACCAACACATTTCCCCTTGTCATTAAAGGCAGGTCCCCCAGAATTTCCAGAATTTATAGCAGCATCTATCTGAAATACAATTTTAATAAAACATATACATTGCATCTATTAGCAGTCAACAATAAATAGAAGCATTAGATACAGTAGGCAGAATTCTTTCTGACCTGCAATCCTAAAAGCTCAGTTGACCCATGGATGTAAGACAGGATCTCAATTCGGGAGACAACACCGCTTGTTACAGAGATTGTGTCGCCCCCAATTGGGTAACCAACAACAGTGACAGCATCTTGAAGTGCAGGCAAATCTCCAAAGTCAACTGGCGTGACTCCCTCCCAAAACTCATCATCACTAACAGTCAATAATGCTGAAACATCAAGAAAAGTGAACAAAAGTTAAGATGAATAAAATACTCAACACTTTTGACCTTTGATACTTTAATGGCATCATGGATAAAAAAATCAGTAAGCATTACCAAAACTTATAAGACATTCAAAGATAAATATTTGGACAATCATTGAGTTATTTATTCTATTAGCATAAACGATACCACTTAAAAACAATGGAAAAAAAAGGAAAAGTGATCCTACTGAGCAGTTGGAGGAGAGCTACTTGAAAAAAGGTGTCTTTCCTAAGACATTTAACTATAATTGCAGGAAACACCAACCAGGGAACTAGATACCAAATACAAATACTCCATTAATTTATTGCCGGAAATTTTTTTCTTCCCATCTCATAATCTGAATCCCTCTCATACGAACATTTCATACCTAACAAGCTAAAATAAAAAGTATTCAAATGTGGCCTGCCCTCCACTCTCGTCCTTACCCTCAACGATAGAAATATAAGCTCCGTTTAGGATTTTAATTAGCCTTCCTCGATTAGGCAACTCAATGCAAACCGTACCGCGCCGTGCCAACCTTGAGTAATCGCAACTCTTTAAATCTTGATATTCATTACCTGTCCTAAAAGACACCCAGACTACCCCTCTCTTTACAACAGCTAGAAGTATGATAAAAGCATAAACTTATGCACATCAGCTTATGCACATATGAAGATTAGAACGTTACTCACCAATGTCACACTCAGTCCCAATAGCCAAAACAGTCGCCAAATATTTAGTGTCAGAACCTCTTTTCTTTAACTTCACTTGGGTGTGATGCTCCACTGAATGTGCATTAGTTAACACCCTTCTACCCCCAACAACAAAGCCACTACTACTCGAACTATATTGCCTCTTTCTCTGCCATGGAAGCGAGAAGTTTGGGTCAGTATGCACACAAAACACTTTCACCACCGCATCCATAGCTGGAACCACCTTCACCACGCTTTCCCACTCCGCCGCCGCCGCAGCCACCGCCACCCCCATCATGTTATTCACCCGTATATCGTTACTGGGTGCGTAAAAGTCGCCGTTTTGCTCGCTGTGTCGCGTTAAACGCCGTTCAGGCGACTTGGGTTGCTCCAAAGTTTCCGTTTGTTTACCAACTTTTCGGGGTCTTCCACGACCCCGGCGCGCCGGAGGAGGACTCGCGGAGGGAATTTCGGAGGAGGTTGTAGTGGTGGAAGTGAAAGGAACAGTGTCGTTTGGAGGAACGTTGGAGGTGAACTGAAAGTCCATGGTTTCAGGGGAAGGAGAGCTTTTTGGTTTGCGACCGCGCTTTCTAGGTTTATTGTCCATTTTGGCTTATGCTTTGGTTTATGGCTTGTGCTGTTTAGGGTTATGCTGATGTAAAGATAGCGTCCTGGAGAGATTCTGGGATTTGGTGCAAAGAGAGAGAATGAGTGAAAGCGTGAGCGAGAAGAAGGAAATGAAGAGGAAGAGGTGGGCTAAGTAGAAATAGGGCCTCCTCTGCTGGTGGCATTGTTAAATTGGGGCATGGTAAACGGCAAAAGCCTCGATGGAGGGGATTGAAATTGTGTGTGTTGAATCTAGGGGAAATGATGAATTTGGAATCCATAATGTGATGGGTTACAGAATATCTAACCGATACTGTTAGATTTGTCATAAAAATAGTATTGTATTAGTATTAGTTAATATTAGTATTGTTTTAAATAATTTTTTAAAATTATAAATTAATTTATAAATTTTATAAAATTTATAAAATAATTTATAAATATATTTGTAATAAAAATAAGAATTAAATATTTAAATTCAAAAGGTCAAAATAAAAAAAATTAATTTTTTTAATTCCCAACACCGACCGGTATAAGTTGGTATGGCGTGTTCTGGCCGGTACTGGCTGAAACAGCCGATACCAACCGGTATTGAAACTCGGTATGATACAAGCTTATTCCGTTCTGTTCCGCAGTACATAACGAAATTCAAAACTCTGGTTATAGTACAATATCGATGAATAATAAGTACGACTTCAAATCATTTTTCAAATTATAAAATAATTTTTAAATTTTATAAAATTTATAATATAATTTATTAAAATATAATTTTTAACTTTATTTTGACTATGTTTGAATAAATAAATAATAATAATATAAATTTGATATAATAACAACTATCTTTTTATTTTTATTAATATAAATGTAAATTCAATACTATATAATTCAATATAGGAAATAAAAAATTCTTTTGATATATCAATTTTAAATAATAAAAATTATAAATATAAATATAATTTTAAAATTTACAATATGTTTAAAAGAAAAACAAATTAAGTTATCATGAAAATAAATATTAATAATTATAGAAGCAAATGTATTAATAACCACATAATCTTTTTTAATATCTTAATGTTAATAGAAATTTTTGAAGGCTTTAATTAGCTTATTCAATCTAATTTGCTTTTCTCTAATTAATAGTAAGGCATTAATTACCTTATCTAAAAGACTAAATTGATGGAAGTTGCAAAAAAATTTTGAGTTTTAAGATTAAGGGTCTGTTTAGTTTAACTTTTTGTTTCTACTTTGTATTTCTATTTTTCTAAACCCAAGAACAATTGCAAGTTGTTTTATTAATTTTTTTGCATTTTTATTAATTTTTATGTATTTTTACCATTATTGTGTTATTTTCATTAATTTTTGTGTTTAAAAAATATAAATAAAAAATCATTAAAAAAACCAAACATCCCCTAAATTTTTTGATATCTTCTTTCTCTCTCTTCTGCAACTGTATTTCTCGCACATTTATATTTCTCTTATATAACTTTCTTTTAGTTATAAAAGAGTTAAAGAGCTTTTCTTTTTTTCTTCTTCAACTAAAACTCTTTCAGTTCTCTTGATTTAAACGCCAAGAATTGATTTTTAAGGCATACTCATGTCTTAGTATGTCCAAATGATGGGAAAGGAGGAAAGGTAAAAGTAGGCCAAGGTGCCAACATTGGCGAGATGATGGAAGTAGACAGGCATCCAGTGTGAGGTCAGGTAATAGACTTATCGGGGGAAGGAGGGAATTGGGAACAAGGGAGGTGGAAGGGAATAATTTTCTATCTTCACTCAAGTCCTAATAGGTAAGAGACTTAGTGTACTAGTCGGTACCTATCGGAATGGCCGATATCAACCGGTATCCATAGCCAATATGAAAAAAAAAGTTTTCGTTTAGTTTTTTTATCATACTGGCTAATATGATACCGAGCTAAGAACCTTGGCTCATAACTTCAAAAATAATCAATTTATTTTCATTTTAATTTTGAAAATAAAAAATTTTCTCATTTATTTCGATAAAAGCTATACATTATTTTAATTACATAATATTTCAAAACATATTAGGAAGGATGCTTCACTATATAGTTAATCTAATTCTGCAAGTGCCTCATAATTATTTTGATTTGTCAATTATCTTATGGAAGTTTGAATGCAACATTTTTATCATAAACATAATCCTTACAACTACTACAAAATCTTATAAAAACTAAAAAGTCTACAACCTTTAAATAAAGGATTAGAGCTAATATTTCAAAATTTGAATAGGACATTGGATCGATAAGGGGAGAGGTTTAAAATTTAGACATTTAATCGGTATTACACCATCATAAAACCAGTATAAAGTGATAAAAAATATAAATTATGAGAATAAATGAAAATATAATATAAAAATTAAATGTAAAATAAAAATAAAAATAAAAATAAAGAATTCATATCTACTGGCATGTTACCAATTAATAACAATTCAATGTAAAATTAAATCTAATATAAAATAATAGTAATAATCAAAATTGTGTTTCTAAAGGAGATTATATCTCATTGTTGTCAAGAATTCCAAATCACTTAATGTCATGTAAAGAGTTGTAAACTTCACTATCATCCAAAATACTCACATCAATGTCTTCTATTGTATTAACATAAATTAAGTGATTAGTGATGTATAAAATTGTTTTATAAAATAACACATTATATTTTTAAAATAACATACAATTAACTTCTGTAAATATTCTTAATTCATTTATCGTGCAAATGTTTTTTCTTCATAAATTGCCCTTTTGAGTTTACTATAATTAAGATTAAGTGATGATTCTTCTTTTTCTATCTGACAATCAGTATGATCAATGCAATGAACTTCAACTAGATTATATGTTCTTTTCTTAATGGAAAAATCATGAAATCAATAATAAAAGTATAATTACTTAAAATGAAATTCAATCAATAAAGCACCTATTATTCATTGTGATATTATACGTAACTAAACAATATTATTGAATCTTTAATGCTCCAAACAATTTTGTTTATGTGTATAAATACATTAAAAAAAACTCTAATTACTTTCAGAATCTGATATAAAAACCATTTAACTAAGTAGTTGTAGTTTAATAACAAATTTTCTTAATATTGGAGTATTTGTACTAAATAATCTTCACCGCTCCTTTATATTTTAAATTAAGAGTTTAAAAAATATTATAAGATATTATTAGTAAGTAAAAGATAAAACTAAAATTATGAAAACTTATGAGCCTGCTTTTTTTCATCATAAGTTCTCTCTTTGCAAACTGTTTAACAAAATTCTTTGAACTTTTATGATACAATTTAATTTCATTCATCACATTTGATTGTTCTTCAATAGAAAAAAAAATCTTTATGTTCAATTGTATCAATAAGAATATACATTATATTATTTGTACATGCATCTTCACTATATAAACAATAAGGATTGAGAATATTAGCTATTAAGTGGATCCTTTGAATAACATGCTTATGCCATCACTGGTCGAGAATACCTGTATAAGACTTTAATAATTTCTCCATTCCTTAAAAAAGATTGATAATTATCTTACAAACTCTATACATGCCATCATACATTTAATTCAAAGATGACTTCTTATTTGAGTCAATAATCCTCATTAATCTTATAAGTAGAGCCATAATACTCATATACATCTTAAAAAATTTTATCTAAGACAATAGCATAAACTTCTTTCCCTTTATCTCCTTTTGATAATTTATTACTTGAAAAAAGCTTACTTATCACTAAATTTTAAAGTACTTATTTGCGATTATAAACACTTTTTAAAGCTATAAATGTAGTTACAAACCTACTAACAGTTAGATGTATTATCTCAACCCAATCTTCATATTTTCTTACACTAAGAAAAAAAGGTGATTATATATAAAAATTGTAATCTTAAACATATGTGAAACAAGACTAGAAATATTTGCCATGTATCCGATATCTTTTAAAACAAGATTGAGACAATGCATAACACATAGAGACCAATAAATATGCTTATACTTTGATTCTAACAAATACTTAGCTTATATATAATTAACTGCGTTACCTATAATAAAGTGAACTAAATTCTTTGGTTCAATCCTCTTAATAATTTTGGAAAATATTTCAAATAAAATATGAGTACTTTCACCACATTAAAAATATAAAAAACCTAATAAAAGTTATTTCAATATCATAATAAACTAAGAAATTGATCAAAATTCTTTGTCTTTGATCAATCTAACCATATACCATAATAGTGCATTATGTTATTTCCCATTTATATTTATATAAATCAACAATCAATTGATAGTCTTTTTTCGAATTTTGAATTAAAGGTACACAAATTTTATAATAAGAATCTATCTTAAATCTAGGACCTATTGTTATTGTGGCATCCATCACTTCTTGAAAATAAGATAAAGTTTAAGCATATAAATGGATATAGGAATGATAAATCCATCTAGTTCCAATTATTTTACAACGTAAATTAGAATTCTTATCATGTAAAATACTTTTTAAACTCAGATGGGAATAGAGATTACTTCATAAAGGAAAATAAAAATCTAAATTAATAACAACTTTTTCCTCCTTTGTCTAATATTTGTTATACTTTATCTCCAAAAGAAATATTATGAGCCTTTGTATTTTGTATTTTATTTTTAAAAAAATTTAAAAATCATTAAATTATAAAGGTTGAAAGAAGCATCTAGGAACTAGCCATGTATTCTAGAAACAAGTAAAACTAAGCCACAAACAACAATCCCATCAAAAGCTTTAAACCCAAAATGAGGCAAAATCGAAGAAAAGGGGGAATTGCAAAAGGGAAGGGCTTTGTCCTTTTAGTTGTGCTAGTGTTTAAGTGTATTTAAGCCCTTCACTAGCAAAAATTTATTTGAGCTAGCTAAAGGCATGAATTGTTGTAAGATCTCCCTCTGCATTTCATTGTTGAAAGGTTAAAGCTCCTTCTTATATATGGGTTTTGAATACTCGTATAATAAGTTGTAAGCCTCATGACACTCCGGAGGGGGGTGAATTAAGTATTTAAAATTTTCTTTCCAAATGAAACAATTTAAACACTTAATGTTAATTTTAACTAAATGTAGTCTCTAACCAAAATTTAATCTAAATGGAATGATATGCTTATGCTAATATTAATCAAATCAATCAATAATAAAAAAACATAATAAGCATAAACTTAAAGAGATAAGGAAAAATATGAACACAAGGATTTATGGAGGTTCACCTAATCTAAAGATAGACTATGTCCTTTCTCCAACTACTTGTTGAAAATTCACTACAAAATAATCTTAACTCTTACAACAGTCTTGTTTACAAGGTCAAGAGAAACCTTTACAATTCTACTTTCCAATAGGTGAAGAGTAACCCTACAAATTACAACTAAAATACAACAATTGTTCCTTAAAAAGAAACTCCAAGCTTAGGCTAGTAAAGCTTCAATTCAAACTTATATAGCTTATTAAAAACCTGATCAAAATTAATTAAAGAAAGGACTCAAATACAATCAATGCAATGTTAATGCCTTATACAATCTCTAATGCTCATACATAACATAAAAAATCCAATTAACATTCAATAATTACAATAATTAAAATATTTATTTTCTACAGGCCAAGAGCAACCTATAAACTCTATTTTAGAGGAAAAGAATAGCCCCTAATTCAATAAAAAAATAGCACAAACAAATCCCTTAATATTAGTAACCTGAAACATACCTTCTATAGTTTTTCTCTAAAGCACATGTAATATAAAATTTTTTTGCAATTTCTATAGATAATTAATCAATATGAAAATGTTCCTAACACCTCTAGAGATCATACTCAATCAAATAAAAGCAACTAAAATGTGATTATAGCATTCAAAACTTAGTTTGAGCACAAAAGGACATAATCTTTCATTATATGTAATATATATATTTGTTACAACTTAGAGACAAAACATTTTTAATCAATCAAATTATGTAAAATAACTATAAAAAGTGTATTGGAACATTAATCTATCAATTAACAATAAATCACAATAATAAAAACGAATTTAACGCATTAAACAAATGAATTGAAATAAAAGCAATACAAGAACATGCAAACCTAAACAACTTTGGAGTAACTTGAAAATTTGAGCTTAAATAGACAATACAAAAGCTTAAAAAATTGAACAAAAGTTCTAGCACAGTCTTGAGATCTTTAAAAAATGAGTGTGATGTTTTTGAAGCAATAAAAACAAATTTAATAATTGAAAATCAAAGAACATAGTAGATGAATAAAAATAAAGACAACTTGAGTGTGTGTGACTTTGTGAATTTGAAACAAACACTCAAAAATTAAAATGTATGATCTATGAAGCCCAAGAGGATCTAAAAAAAATGAGAACACAAGTTTTGCAGCAACAAAAATGGTTTTAAATCAAGGAAAGATAGAGCAACAAGAAAACAAGATAGCTTTGAGCAATTTGTAACTTTGATGCTTAAACAATTGAAATATAACCTTAAAAATGCAAACGAGTGATCAAAACAACTCTTGACTATCTAAACAAATTAAAACAATAATTTTGAAATTTCAAAAACGAGATTGAAACAAAAGAAGACAAGTGAAATAGAGATAAATCAGTGAAGAGCAAATTCTAGATACCTTTGAAGTTCTTGAGAATTTAAGCTTGTAAATTTGTTTTGGGAGCATAAAGATTGAAACAAATGGTTTAAGATTGAAACAAAAGGTTTGTGACTCTTATTTAAATTGTTAGGGAGTGAGTTGAGTCATTAGAATAGAAAAATAGACGTCAGAGGGGTGAAAAATGAGATAGAACCAAAAGCTAACAAAAACTAGTTATTATGTGTTATTAGGGGACTTAAATATAGGTTGGTATGGACTTAAACGACATCTTTTAAGTCCCAGTAAAACATAAAATAAAAGACTTAAACCAAATCCAAAACACCTTAAATAAATTCATAACATTATATATAACTTCAAAAAGTTTTTAGACATATATCAAGGCTTTTTCAATTTGTAAAATCTTTTAATTTATTCAAATATAAGAATTAACATTGATTAGACAAACTTATCATCCTTATACAACTTTAAAACCGTTCATAAAATTTTCATAAACCAACATTCATATCACAATTATATTCAAACAAATTCAAACATATATGAAAAACAATTAAAAAAATACTTAAATAACATCAAGAGCCATACTTTAACACAAATATTGCATTATCTCTTAATTATGCAATTTTATATTAATGTGACATTCTAAACCAATTCCTATCATGTCAATGCCATAATCAAATTCTATTAATCCCTAAAACCATAATTCAAGTCCTATATGCAAATTCTCATACAAATTTGTCATGCAAATGTGAGAACTCTTTCAAGTATTAATAAATCATATTTAGGAAACTTACATTCTAAGACACACCTAAACCTAACCAAACTTGATCTTCTTTCTTGATCTTTACTTTTGAACATCCAATACTTGCTCTTCATATTCTTTATGATAGCTTTTCTACTTTAGGCTTAAACACATATCTTTGCACTTTTTGAACAATCTATCCTATTAACACGTTAAAACTCAAACATTATTAATAATAATATTTTATCATCAACAAAACATATGATTAGAACCACCTTTGATTTAACACAATTCATTCCTACATTAATTGCATGTAATTAACACCCATCTCATCTTCATTGGATTAGATTTTAGATTTTCCATCATTAGTGATAAGTGTGTTTTCATACTATGTTTTTTGGTTGTTTTATGTGTTTTTAAGTATTATTTGTGTGTTTTAAACTTAGTTAGTATGATCTTTTACATTTCTTTTCATTATCTTCTAGGTGCTTTATTGTTTTTGGTATTATTTAGTGTTTGAGGGTAAAATATGAACTTATTTGAGGAATGAATTGATATACTTTGATGCTTGAAATTGTAGGTAACAGATAAACCTAAAATCAACATCAGTTTTTATACTGCAACTTCGGTGATGCATTAGATGCCTTTATAGAGATCGGATTGCAATGAAATTTTACAGGGAGTAGAACAACATGTGAGGAACCTATATATCAAATATCAGGTCAAAAGGAGATTTGTGGACGAATATATAGTGAAAATACTAAGTAAAGGTCAAAGTTGAAAAAATCTGATTTGACAGGGTGACGTGGCAAAAATGTGTAGGGACGTGTTTTATGAGTTTTTGGGATTAAAAGGTTGTGAAAATTAATCTAGCAGTAATATTCTTATCCTAGAAGAGATATAAGACAAAGAATAAGGTTTTGGTGGAAAGAAGAAAGGTGGAGAACTCAATTTTGGAAAGGAGACTCAAGATTCAACAAGTGCTATCCCGATTTTCCTAAAAAGGAGGCTTCAACATACACCATTAATTTTCTCTTTTCCTTTGCATTCCTTTTGATGTTTAATCTAAATAGTATTTGTTTGAATATGATTATGTATTGCTAAATCTAGTTTAGGGATTTTTCTTGAATTGTTTATCCAAGTTTATTTTTATTGATTTAATGTATAGTTGTTTGTGTTGATTGTTGAGCTTATAATCACTTCGAATTAAGAGATTGTTTTAATTTAATTGAGTTAAGGTTCGTAATGAGAGTTGGTAACTTAATGAACCTGTAATTAACAGATTAATAAGTGGTTGAAGAGAGGTCTTAACTATTTTATTAATTACCTATATGATTGTTTCACATCTAGTCGAGTATTTAAGAAAGGTTTTGTAGATTGAGAGATTGCAAGATTAATTCTATCTCACTTCAATTAGGGACAATTAGTTACACCTTGAGAGAAGATAATGAAACTTTGGGAAATCTTGGGTCAAACACAATTAATTCCATAAGGTAAAGGAAAACAAATAAGGATAGAACAATCCATAAGTCTCCACTATTCAGTATCTTCTACGTTTATTTATATTCAAGTTTCGTTAGTTTAAGTTTAATTTTTAGTTCCTACAATCTTATTTTACATTAAACAAAGTGAAGTTCAAATAATTAGGTGTCTAGATTCAATCCTCGTGGGATCGATATCAATTATACTATAAGTTATGATATGTATACTTACAGTGTAGTTAAAACTAGCAAACACGTTTTTGGTGCCGTTGTCGGAGATTGCAATTTTAGCATCTTGTTCAATTTGGATTCTTTTGATTTAAGGATTTGTTTTTTAATATTTTTATTATTTAATTGCACGTATAAACACAAGGAATATGAGATGGTCCAAAGATCTTAGTAATGTAAGTATTTAACGAATAAAAGGCAATGATTCCTTTTGACACGATGATAGCTCTTCAAGCACAACTTTCAACCTTTAGCGAGCAATTAAGCAACTTACAAGGTATATCTTCCTCTTTTATTAGACCTGTGCAGTTTCACTGTGAATTATGTGGACAGGACAATCATGACACAACTAATTGCTTTTTTATGAAGTCATGGGGATTTGAGCAAAAAAACTATTTGTGAGCACAACCAAGATGTAACAACCTTTATTTCAATGCTTATAATTTAGGATGGAAAAACTACCAATATTTTTTGTGGAATAATAACAATACATGTGGCTAAGTGCATATACAAGAACCTCTCAATTTTCAACAAGATCATTTTGATGCTCGGGAGAGTAAGATGGAGAAGATGATGAAGTCTTTGGAGAGAAAAGTGGACAAGTTCATAAATAAATTGAGTTCCAAATTCTCAAACCAGGAGGAAGGTCAAAGAAGGTAGGAAGAGAATCTGAATTGGATAGAGACAAAATTTGACCAAACTATGAAGAACCATACTTGATCCATCCACAACTTGAAGGTACATATAGGTCAACTTCCTAATGTTTTGTCTTCTAACAATGCAGATAGCCTACCAATCAATACTGAAGCAAATTTAAGGGAGCAGTTATAGGCTATCACAGTTATCATGGGAAAGGAAGAACAAGATACAATGGAGAAGGTTGAAAGCCCAAAGGAGGTGAGCCAAGAGAAGGAAGAAGAAGAGGAAGAGCTGTATAGTGCTAACTTGGAAAACAAGTTGTGTCCAAACAAATTGAAGCTTGATGGTGTCGAGTAAGATGATGAGCCTTTACACTTATCGCTTACACCACTATAAAGATAATCTTGGGAAGAGAGCGATGTGAAAGGAGAGTGGATGTTGGAGTTCAATGATGAAGTAGTTCGATTCCATTTCCCTGAAGCTTTGGAGCATCTTGCTGATTGGGAGCCTACATTAAAGGAAGTTAATCCAAGCTCCTCACAAAAATTGAGCATATTTCCTATAGGATTCAAACATCCATTTGACAATGGATAATGTTAATATATCAAGGGTTAAGCTAATAATCTTAAATTATTATTATTAGTTTAATTTTTGATTTACTTGTTTAATTGAGGTTTTGGCATTTTTTTCATAAAAATTTTATATTAAAATTTTTTATAATAAAAAAATTTAAAATGAAAGAAAATTTTTTTAATTGTTTTAAAAATGAATGTAAAAAAATAAAAAAATAGAAAGAAAAAATTCAAAAAGAAAAAATTTAAAATTAAAAGAAATTAAAAAAATTTTAAAACTAAAATGGTGGAGGCAAGCCTCCACCACTGTTTAGTTGTTGTAGCGACAATTTTTTTAAGAATTTTTTTCATTTATTATTATTATCATATTTTAATATTTTTTACTTAATTTTAATTTTATTATATATTTTATTATATATTTTATTTTTTTACTTTCATTCTTTTTTATTTGTATTTTAGTTTATTATTATTATTTATTTTATTTTTTTGTTCTATGTTTTTTATTTTTATTTTTACTTATTTTTATTTATTTATTTATTTATTTTCTATCATCACTTTAAAGCTTACCTTCATATTACCTTCTTTCTTTTCCTTATTTTGTAGGTTTTGAAGATTGCAACCCACCGGAATCCTTATAAGTTTTTTTACCCTCTACTTATTTATCGTTTGTTTCGTTTGCATGTTTGCTTTGTGTTATTTGCAAAGCTGGTTGCTTTACTGTATTTTGTGAGTTTAATCTCTGTTTTCCTTGTCTTTGTTACTCTCTTCACACATTGAGGACAATGTATCCCTCAAGTGTAGGGAGGCAGTAATTGCATTTGTATTTGTGTTTTGCATATTATATAAGATGCATGTTAGATTGATAGTATTAGGTATGTCAATTTCTTTACACTTTAGTTATTATTATGTGTGTCATACCATGAAATTCTATTATAGTAGTTAGAACGAGATTAAGTGTATACTTGAAGTTGGATTAGGTGGCTTGAGTGGAAGGTGAACCATGCTGATTGATTGAAGTAGTTAGTTGCATAAACTTGGTTAGAAATTGATATTAGAGTGATTAGGGAATGTGTGAAATTATCATGGATTTTCATATATAAACCTATGTGAGGCATTGAGCTTATATGACTACATTTCAATCATTTTATTTTTCTTGATGTGTGTGATGCTCTCCTAAGATGATTACCTTTAGAGCTTGCTCTAAACTGGTTTAAAACTATTAGATGCATGTTATATGAAAAGAATTAAAGCCTTCTTTATTTTTAAACCCTTGACTTAAATGACTCACCTAATTTATTATCCATTGTAACCCCTTTTGAGCCTTTAACCTTGTTATTTCTTGAATTAAACATCCTACATTACAAACCCGAAAATCCTATTAGCTTACCTTATCATAAGTTTAATAAAGCACTAAGTGTGTATTAGTTAGGATTTTAGCTGCATTTTTCTTCTGAGATGATTTGACCAATACTTCTACTTTTATAGCACACTAAATTTAGTTACTGTTTTGTTCAATATTTTCATATTATTGTACAAAAAAAAGAACAAAATCAAATGAATAAGAAAAAGAAAGAAAAGAATAAAAGATAGTAGCAACAATAAGTGTTGAGTAGTTAGTTATTTACACACACCTCTCAAAAATATATTTTATTGTCCCCTTATACATTTAGTATTTTATGAATGCTTGTGAAAAATCTCTAAACTCTATTTTTGACTCACTTTGACCCTGGCCCATTACAACTTTAATCAAAAGTCCTTTTGATCAATTTAGCATGTAATCTGTGTAGAGGAGAATTAGGGAATTTGTAAGCTTATGGTAGTGTAATCTCTTAGAGGGAGTCTTGATCGAAACACTAACTCTTAAACACGTGAGTGAAATGAGTGAATATCGTGAGAAAAATCCATCTTGATTTCATGTTTACCTTTGATCAATAGTATCATAAGTTGAGTTTGTTTATGTGTACTAATGAAAAGATTATGATGTGTGTAATAACTTGATATTTAAGTTGCCGAAGTTTGAAAGATTACATGCACTTGGTCTCTTTAAAAACAAATTGATGGAATATAATGGTTGTGTTTAATTTGCTTGAGGAAAAGCAAAGGTTTGGAATCTATCAATGAACATAACATGGAGAGTCGCCTTTATAGACACGATTAGTGCTTTTACTTAGGTAAGTTTCAGCAACTATATGTGATTTTGAAAATCTCATGTGAAATACCGTTTAAACTTATTTCCGATCAAACTTATAGGTCCTTTTAGCCATAATAGCAAGCATTAGGGAGAAAGTTTGGTGAATGTCAAAATCTATCCACTATCCTCATAGGTTAATTAGACCATATGTTATAAGACAAAAAGAAAAAGGAGAAAAGTGATATGTCTAGTATCGAATGCAAAAAGCTCATATATCATCTTATGTATTATTCTCAGCTTTGAATTCCTTTAGACTTGGGCTTTTGTCTTTTATCTATGTCCCAAACCATTACATGTTCACTTATCTAAGCTCTAGTTTCCTTAGCCAATTGTTCCCTTGTAACTTCTATGTCCTTAAAGTATCTCCTATTCCTTTCCCTCCATAAGCTAAACATTGTCAAAATAAGGGAGATCAAACAACTAGTTTTGTTCTCTTTACTGTCCTGTTTATCAGTTTCAAACCAACTTAGAACCTTCAAAAAGTTAGTAAATAGGTTTCTTTATTGGCAAAGTTATTTAATATTGGCCCATACTAATTTAGAGTACATATAGTTGAAAAATATTGAGCAACTTAAAATGGTTCTTACAAAGGACGCATTTGGACAACATGTGTAAATAGCTTAGTATGTCTGTTGAGCTTAACTTTTGTTTGGCCAATAGTCATAAAGGAAAGGAAACTTAAGGTAACAAGTGTTTGTTTCGTATTATCCTGCACTAATCCAGAGTTTGATTCCTTTTTGGAAAAAACCTCATTGCATGATTTATTAGTAAACTTTCAAGATGGATATCTAAGCTAAAGGAAGTGGTCCTCCTTGTTTGAACTTATATTATAGTCTGGTAGGAGACTGAAAAACTCCAGAGGGATGTTGGACCAACTATTCAAATATATCTAATCTTTTACTTTAGATTTTTTAGAAAAAATTTTAGCAACTGAGAGATATAATATAGATTTATAGATAAAACCTAATTTGCACCATTTGTCAAATTGCAAAGAGGCTAGTTCTCCATTTCCTATAATACATTTTATATGGTCTTGGAGATAATCTCTCAATTTCAACAATTGGACATAAAAATAGGTAGGCAATGCTTGCATATTTTCAACCTTCCATTCGCTCTTCCTGTATAGATAGTGAACCTACAATCATCTGGACCATAACAATTCCTTGTTTACTTATAGCCTCCATATTCTCTTCCATAGAAGAATCTTATCTGTAAGGTATATAGTTTTTTCTTTTTGTACTTTTAAAAAATAATTTCTAAGAATCTCACGTATATTATATGTTACTTTCTTATAAGAAGCAATATTATTCTTTATACTAGTAACATATTCTTTCACTTTATAAATTCCTCTACCTTTAAATAATCTACTGCAAAGCATATAACTATACTAAATATTTTCATCAGATATTCGAGAAGTAGAAAAATAATTCCATGTTTGATTAACTTTGGTTTAAGTAAAAAAAATGTTATGTTAATCTTTTTTTGATGATTGAGTCTATTCCATTATATTGTCAATATAAAAAATATATAAAAAAATTAATGAATTGTATGATAATATATTTAAAAATCTATTTTTATTTCAATTTAAATTTTCTATAACAATTTTTCTTAAAATATTTTTTGCTTAAATTTTTGGTTAAATAAAAAATAAGTAAATAAAATAATGTCTAAACACATATAAGAAAATCAACAAATAAAATCATAAATAAAGAGAAGAGAATAATTAGATAAGTAAAATAATTTATATGTTAAAAGTGAACGATGTGATATTTTAAATTTCCAAAAAAATACGTCTATATTTTACATCATTAGAATTTTATATTATTGACTTTGGAATAGAAATACAAAAATAAAGAAATTATTATAAATTTTTTGAAGGCTTGAAACACCAAAATGACATTGCCGCTACCAAAACAACATGTTGCCTAAATAAGAAACAAAAACACATTGCCTAAAAAAAAAAGCCACAGTTAAAACAACAAAATGACATTGCCAAAATAACAAAGAAGAACATTGCCAAAACAATAAAAAATGACACCCCATAGCCAAACTAACCATTGCTAGAATGAACAAAACAACACTACAATTGTGGAGCACTAACATAAAATGACAATGGCAAAACATAAAATGATTAGAGCAAGAGCAAAGTAGTGATAGACTCAAGAACATGGAGGAGATCGAATCCAAGCAGAAGCAAAGCGGAGTGTCGAGGCACAAACTCACTTATAAAGGAATAGGTAGTTGGCAAATACAAAGAATGGGCAAAGAAGATGGCGAATGATAGGTAAAGAAGAAAACTTATGAGTTTAAGGAGTCATTTGGTATTGTTGTGAATTGTGGTTTTTAATTGTAGTTTTGATATATTTGTATTTGTTTTTGTGTTTTATCTTTGATTTCTATGCTGTATTAGTGTAATGTCTTTTTCGATTTCTGTGTTAAAAACCAAAATCAAAAACCCAAACCCTACCAAACAACCACTTAGATATTGTTTGTTAAAGTTTTTTTGTTTTAATTTGTTATTTTTCTAAACACAGAAATAAAAAAATATAGAAATAAATAATATATTAATACAATACAAAAATAAAAATAAAAATAGCACAAAATTGAAAATAAAATATAAAAATATAAATATAAAAATATAAAAATCATAATTAAAAATCACAATCAACAATAATATTAAACACCCCTGAAAAAATGGGTGATGATAGTGGAAGTGTAAGTGGAGTCAGAACGAAAGAGAGAGGGGCGAGGGGAGAGAGAGAGATAAAAATAAGTTTAATAGTTGGTATAAAAAAGAAAAGAAAATGAGTTTAAGTAAAACTCGACCTCTACTAATTTAATTGAAAAATTGATTACTTAATTGAATCGGTAATTTAGTCAATTTTCATATTTATTGACCAGTTTTTTAAGATTAGATATTTAAAATAAAAATCAAATCTGATGACTGGCTAAATTTTAGTCAACTCGATTAAATTGATTGGTCTACATTAGAATTTTCACTGTAAAAGAAAGAGAACACAAATATAAAAATAATGAAATTATTTAATCTAAACAAATCTACCTTTTCAAATAATCAATAAATATGATTAAAAAAGAAAATAAAACTAAGGAAGATCATATTATTGTTTTATTCAATCAATAATAAATAATAAATAATTTTCCGTCGATCAAAACCACAATTATTGGGTGGTTCTATGTGAAGTTGGCAACGTCACGGCTAAATTGCCAATTTTTTGCATGTGCAAACGGACTTGGATTACGACTTTGTTGAATAAAAGACAAGAGTAAGCTTTGTACGAAGCCTGAAGCTTGAAGCAAATGGCGCTGTCAAGTTGAGGAAACGGTTAAGCGAGGAGCCACAAGTTCCTATTGAGGGTCATGGGAAGTCTAGCTGTGGCCAGTTGGTTTTGTTTGGCAGATCTTTATGATCCATGTTTGAGTTTACTTTTAGCCATTTTCTGGAGGGAGACTGTTCATATACTTGGTATTCATCTTCCGTCTTCTAGCATTAACTCGTGTCATTGAGCTTGAACTAACATTGGCCTACCAGAAATAACAAGTTGATCTTTAATTAAGATTTAAATGCTTTCTAATCTTACTATAGAGCTTAGTTTGAGTGATGAATTGAACAATGATTTGTTTCTGTCAATTATCCCAAATTTTAACCTTAAAAGAAAAAATAACTCGACTAGGTTCCACAGGAAAGAAAAAGAGTTTGGATGTTAGGAGGGACACGAAAGTTATAATTGCTTGTTCTCATAGACACCTAAAATTGCTATAGATGTAGAGAAATTGACATCAACTTTCAAAGAGTGATAATCCCATCCTTTTACATATAAAATGATTAAAAATGTTGCTGTTAAACAACAGAGACCTAGGCGGTAGGCCTGTTGATTTCTGTCTCAACCTTTTTATTCCTCTCGCTCTCTCTCTCAGCCCAAGACTCCACCGTTTCACACCTACCTCGCAGCCTTAATTCTCTTGTGGCTGCTGCCTCTCTGATCATTGTAATGGTCGCTCACTAAAGTAAATCCAGTCTCAACTTTTTTTTTTTTTTTCCTTCTTTTACTTTGTTTTCTCTCAGCCAAACCAGCCTGGGTCACTTCATTTTCACGTGTAATCCGTATTCACAACTCATTTCTCCTTTTTAGCTCCAATCTCAACTGGGTCTTTCCATTTCCGCTCCTTCTCTCTAGTCTTACTCCCATATTGAACAGTTCTTCGTTTTTCTGTATCGGGGTAGTCTTAGATCTCACTCTTGGATCTTTGGGTATTGAATTTTGTCTCCGAAGTTATTGCACTTGGGTGATTAATCTTTCACTCTCGATGTCACAAGGCTATGCAATTGAGCTATACTTCGATCCGGCACTTGAGAATCAGGTCTTGAAGGCCTGGAACGTGCTAGCTCGCCGTCAAATCAGTACCCAACTCATTGAAATCCAATCCCGGCCTCATATAACTCTTTATTCAAGCTCATATCTTGAGCCTACAAAGCTTCAATCAGTCATCAGGAACTTTGCTTCAAAGCAAGAACCTTTGGCCTTATCTTTATCTACAGTTGGGAGCCCTCCAAGTGACAACAATGTCCTCTTTTTGGCCCCTACGCCTTCGCATTCGCTGCTTCAGTTCCATTCTCAGTTTTGTGATGCGTTGAAGAAGGAAGGGATTGAAATTAGTGAAGATTACCGCCCTGACTCGTGGATCCCTTGTTGTGCAGTAGCTCAGGAAGTCCCGAAGTCGAGAATGGGAGAGGCTTTTTGTCTTTTAAGAGACTTGAAGTTGCCTGTTACTGGATATGCAATGGATATTGGGTTGGTAGAGTTTTCTCCTGTCCGTGAGTGGTTCTCTTATGTACTTGGCAACTCGGTAGACGGATGACGATGACGATGATGATGGAACTTCTTGTTTTGGGAGGTCTGAAATTTAGTTCTTAAAATTTTAATGCATTACAACTTAACTTTTTTTTTTCTTCTGTTAATGTAGGCATATATGATATTGTTAGTAGTTTGGAGTTTGTTACAGAATATATGCTTAGAAAGACAAAATGGCAAATTAGATTGCTGCTTGTTCTTTTCTTTCATTGTTAACCGATCAAGGATCTTTCCGACCAGTGTTGACAGGTTTCTGTTTGCTGCACGCTCTTGATTCTGTATGTGTGAACCAAAAACACGATCGATAAACTCAGTTTGAATTATGTCGCATCTGTCACTGATACGTACTAAGAAGTCACTTAGTTCTCAACGCCAGGATATCATTAGAAAACTTCACAATCATATTTGGCTAATGACCTGATGTCTAGAATAACAATTGCAGTTTTACATTATGCAATGCGGCATACTGTTTGACTTCTAGTTCCAGAGCTCTATAAAATAACAAATAAAATCCGAACTCAATATATGATGTGATCAAGACTCAAAAGTGTTTTAAGTTGCATGCTTTTTGCTCTTTAAGACTTCCAACTTTACAAGCCTGACATTTGGTTTATGCCTTAGCATGGGTTTTATTTTTATTACAGTTACCAATTAATTCCTATAATCTTGAATTTTCACCAGAAAGTCAGTTCTATATAGCTTGGTAACAACTCATTTTGTGAAAGGTGATTGCCCTCGTCATTGCTCTCTGCTTCTATGTATGTTATGTCTAGGTATAACTTATATTCTAGATCTGGGGGTTGGTACAAGAGTTGCTCGTAAGTTAGTCAACTCCCATTTTGCCCTCATTTTTGGCTTACTTGCCAGCTGAGGCTCAGAAATATGAG
>JAOXYD010000008.1:10231196-10244273 GCA_028565735.1 Pinacopodium congolense
TACTGTTTAATATTTGTAAAATAATTTAAATTATTCTTTTAATACTAATTTTAATAAAATTTTATTAATTACTTTCTTAATAATTAATTAATAATTTATTTAAAAAATATTTAAAAAATTAATATTTATATACTAAAATTTTAATAAAATTAGTGTTTATAAGTAAATTATATTATTTTGTAAACTTTATAACATAATATGTATCAAGGACAAATTACGATATTTTATAAATGTTATAAGTAAAATAATATTTTTAAAAATGTTAAAAATTAAATTAAATTATGTTTTAAATGTTGTAGATAAAAAGATGCAAAAGAATTTTGAAAAAGATGTTAAAACACGAGAGAGAGAGAGAGAGAGAACAGGGTGGTGTCCGTGGTCGGTAGTCGTTGACTACGGTTACTTACAGGGAAGGACAGTGTAAACTTCTCGCCACCGCGTTTCTGGAAACATCCAGATAACTTCTAGGAAACAGACAGACACCTAAATGCAAATTACAACTCCAAAAGCTATTGTTATACTCTTTGGTCTTTGTCTTGGCACGCAAGCCACCTCTCAAAATCCTATAAATATTGCCGTGATCTACCATTTTCTCTCAAATCTCTGGAAACAAAGAAAGTAAGAATTTATCCAGATCAATACAAACAAGCAAAAGATATGGGAGGAGGAACAGAGGCTTTTCCTGATTTGGGCATGCACTGCCAACACGTCGAATGCCATCAGCTAGATTTTCTTCCGTTCACGTGCGATGGTTGCCAGAAGGTAAGCGCCCATCTAAATTAATATTCACCCGATAAATCTTCTGGCCTTAATTGAAAAGGTTATCTTTATTTGGTTACAAAGTTTTGCTTAATTGATTAAAAAAAGATACCTTCTTTTTTCTTTCGTTAAGTTGGTACTGGTTGATTTATGTAGGTGTTCTGCTTGGAACATAGATCGTACAAGTCTCATGATTGCTCGAAGCCTGATCCCAAGAGCAGGAAGGTTGTGGTTTGCGAAATTTGCTCGAATTCGATAGAGACTACAGGACAAGTAGCGGATGATGAGAAGGTGATATTGGAGAAGCACAGCAAGTCAGGGGAGTGCGATCCACGGAAAAAGAAGAAACCAACTTGTGCAGTTAGGAGGTGCAAGGAAATATTGACCTTCTCTAACACCTGCACCTGCAAGAGTTGTGATTTGAAGGTGTGCTTGAAGCATCGGTTTCCGGCGGACCATTCGTGCAATCAAGTTACTACTGGCGCTGGCGGGAGAGCGGTGTACAAGGAGAGGTTTTTGGTTACTTCAGCTTCAAGAAACGCAAAAACCTGTGGAAAGAATGACCGGCCTCAGGCTTCTCTGTCTAGGAGTACACCTCTTGAAGTGCACTAAGAGGGATACACGTTTGTTCGTCTTCCGTTGATCGCCCAAATCATGTATACATTATGAGTGCCTCAAGTACAATGAGTCCTTAGAATTCGTATTCAGATTGAAAAAGATATCTTCAAATTGATTGGAAATTCATCTCTGTATGGCTTTTCTTGCTACTCTTTTGAGACTTGAGAACAGAAAAAAGGAAAGTTCAAACGCCAATCATCAGCAACACGTGTAAAGGAGTTTGAAAAAAAGAAAAGTCCAAATTAATAAGAGGAAATGTCAAGGCCACATTCTTAAAAGAAAATCATCAAATGGGTTCTTTTTACCTACAATAATTTTAGTAACAGTATCGCCAATAACACGCTATTCAACATATCATCTGACATTTTAACCATTTCTCGACTAGATCTACCTATGATTCCTCCTGTATTTATGTAGTGTTCTTTTCCATGGAATAAATGATTGAACGTTGCCATACAAATAGAGACAGTAGTAACAGAAGGTGATAATTAGCTACAGGCAACCCCGGCAGCTCTTCAACTGTTGATACGACATATTGTTGAGAAACCAGTTTACCTTCATAATTGATGATGGTTACAGCCAGTAAGGGCACTGGGGTAAATGTATTGGAGTGGCAAAGCAGCAGATCTCTTTCCTAATTGGATATATATTGCTTAATATGCATACACATGATCAGTATGGCATTTCCTTTAGCCGGATACGGTGACACTCAGCCAGTAAGTAAACTCTTTATATGTTTGCAGTTGTTTTCTTGATCTCTTCCGTTGCTACTGTCTGCACAGAAAAAAGCCACAATTTTCATTATGGAAAAGAAAAATATTTGACCAAGTATGGTCCTAACCTATAATTTTGATATTAACAAAACATATTACTATTAATAAATTTAATTTTGATGATATTAGTAATTCAATTATGATAAAATTAAACAATATGTGAAAAATGAAGCTGAATAAAAAGGCAAAGTGAAAAAAGAAGTTAACTGAACATATTAAATTATAATAAAATGATAGAATAATCAAAGTAAATTAGAAATGCAAATTAAGAGAGTTTTACAAAAAATTCATGTGAACAACATAGGAATTAAATTCGTCAAAATTTAAGCAAGTCATTATCATCCTTCTTATAACCTTATCTCAGTCCTTTTAATAAAGTAGAGACTTAAATCATTATATGATTATTTAAATATAAGTAATAATGCATAAAATATTTAAAAAATAAGAGGTTTTCTTTTTTTTAGAGAAAACCTTCTTAATCCATCAAAATATTTTTACGAACTTTTTAAAATGACCTTGAATCGTATTTTTCTTACAAAGGAATATGTTCTAACCTTTGAAAGATTTTCAAATGTTATGAAAATTTTGTTTCAAGAAATTTGGTCAACCAATGTAATGACAACGTTAAGGTCTAAAAGTGTTTTTGAGCAGACTCAACATACAATGATCGACCAGCATACTCGGCATACAATGATCAACCATTGATCAACTAGTATCCTTGAAAAAAGGTTTAGTTTTGTAACGAAAATTTGTAAGATCACATTGGTCCCTACACTAGTCGACCATGTTTCAATGAAAATAATTACTCGTTTTAGAAAATTAGGATGAAATTCTTTCTCATGGTTGAAAATTTTGTTTTGGGGAAGAGTGAGTGGAATAAAAATGATAAATACATGCATCTTATTGAATAATATGACAATGCACATTTAGTTTTCTACATTAGATAGAAATGCTCTTTCTAAAGTTTCAATATGTAAAAATGCTCATGGTACTTAGAACACACTTGATCTTAGATATGTTAATGATCATTATAATGATATTTATATTACTCATGATGAACTTGATAATAATATAGATGACAATCAGGAACAAAGTGAAAAGAATGAGCACTAAAGGAAGAAAATAGCACTAAAGGCCACATGAGATGATACAAACAATTTTGGAAGTAATAGAATAATAATGAGCTACCCACGGCCTCAAATTGTTGTAATGATAATTATGATTGTGATGTTGAACTTTCATAATGCCTAGAGGCCATGAGCTTTAAAAAAATTATCTTTCAAGCATGAAAAGACCTTAAAGCACTTAGATGCATGCATAATTGAAAATAAGACATTGTGTTGTTATCAATAACAAGAATCACGATGAATCCTTGTCTAGATTCATTATGAGTAGTCAAAAATAGAATAATATCTTTGGAGTCTAAAAGAACTCTAATGATAAGTAGGGAATTAGTTTCACTTATAGAAGTATACCATCTAATGTCAAGACAATTTTTCTTTTAGGGACAATTCTTTACATGATGAGTTTATGCCTAAATCATCATATGAGCACATTATATCTTCTAAATATATACAAAAATCATTTCTCATCCATCATCCTCCAAGTGCCAACCAAAAGGAATATTTCATGCATCCATATATGGTTCACATTCTAAACCTAGAAGACATTATTCATGAGAAAAAGAGGCACAATTTTCATACAAGAACATAAAAAAGGCATGCAGCCATCACATAAACACTATAGACCTTAACCATGACAAATGGTCATCACACATGCTCCCACTTATTATAAGCCTAACTTCAAGTATAATGACATTACATAAACTTGCAATCGATATATCTCACAATACAAGCATATAGAACATGTTCACAATACTCATAAGGCTCAAATTTATGAAAGGAATATGTCAGTTCGTTGATTCATACCTTAGTTCTTGTCATTACACAATGATGACATTACATAAACTCACAATTGATATATATCGTAATACAACCATTGTAATCCTTCTTCTGACCTTACCTTGGTCATTTTAATAAATTAGGGCCTCAATCATTACATGATCATTTGAATATAAAGCATAATGCATAAAGTGCTCCAAAAATAAGAGGAAACTTTTTTCTATTTTTAAGAAAACCTTCCATTATGAAATGAATGTATTTTGGTCTTCGAAAGAACTTGAAAGTTTTGAAATTTTTGTTTCAAGATATTGGGTCAACCAGTGCAGTGATTTGGGTGACCAATGCTAGATTTTCAAAGTATTTTAGGCATATTCAGCATATACTAGTCGATCATTGTGTCATAAGGATTTACTAGTATCCCCCAAAAAATGTTAAATTTTGTACGAGAGTTTGTAGGACCATACTGGTCACTATACTAAATGATCAACACTCCTGTAACTAGCTGTTACAATAACAAATTTTTGTTTCTAACTACCATTTTGGGTTGGCTGGATATAAATAGAGTACATATAAGTTGTTGAAGCAATATTTGACATACTAGAAAGTTGCCAATGGCCTTAATAGACTAACAAGTGCATCGGAGTATATGTATGCATTTCATAAACCATATCAAGCCTTAGTTTATTGGTAAGAGTAAGAAAGGAAGGTTCTGAGTTGTATATATTTGTGTTAGTATAGCAATTGGGAAATTGCTTAGAGTATACATCGTAAGAGTTCCTCCTAACCTTGAACAAGATTTATAAAAAGTCACTCTTTATCCATGACAAAACAAGACATTTGTAAATGTTCCTCTTCATCCATGACAAAGATGTTCCGTAAAAGTTCCTCTTCATTTATTGAAAGAAGAAGATAATGAGTTCCAAAGTAGAATCTGGGAAAGAATATAGGTCAAGAGTTGTTTGGCTGATCAGTTGTCTCTCTTTCCCTACTCTTTTTTTTTCTTTAATTCTTGTATTGTTTTTAATAAATATTTCATATGAATTTGCCATAATCATTCAATAGTTTTCAAAAAAGACAAAAGGTGAACACATATAATTCATCTTCCCCCTTGTGTGTCAACCGGGAACCAACAGAAAAGTTCATTTCAAAGTCTGACGTGTTTGAACAAGTCGCACAAAGAAAGAAAATAAAAATGAGTGCAAAAATACAATCGAAAGATAAGACCCTTTGTCAGGATTGTTCATAGTGGTTAGGGCAAAATGTACTCTTTATCTCTATGTCAGAGAAGATATTTGATAAAATTTTGAGTTTCTTATGCTAAGCCTCACAAACATGGAAATAAAATGAAAACAAAATGAATTCATTCACATTGCAATTTACAACCAACTTCATGAAAAGATGACATTACTTAAAATAGAGATATCGTGCACTTCAATAGTCAGTTTGTCATACATCAGACTTCCATGCCCTATTCTCTTTTGGTACATGCTATGGTATGCTGATATATAGATAAGAAGCACAAATGAGGGATGTAGAACTACCTGATCCTTCCCAGAAAAATCATTTTCTAGAGTAAGGAATAGCATGCAGTGGCATCCCTTCCTGTTAGAAGAATCTTGCAATTAATTATGAAGCTCAAATATTAGCTAGAATACTAAAAACATGCAGCAGCTTAAACTGTACAAGAAAAAAAGTAACAAATTTCTGTCTCTAGCTGAAATCAAGTGACACGAACATTGTGAAGTATATATACCAAGAAGAGAACCTTTTTTTTTGGGTATATCTGAAAGGTTTAGCTCCAAACAACAGGCAAGTCATTAGTACATTGCAACTTCATTTTACCATGGCAAAGTGACTCCCAAGTGTTGAGATGTCATTAAGTTTCAGGAGTGGAAAATCTAACCAATTTTTAAACTTTTTATTGTTCCAAAATTCTGCAGAAGAGGACATCAGAGTGGTGTTCTATCTCCTATACAAAGGCATAGACGACACAGGATCCAAAACACTCTAATTGGTAACACTCATTATTGGCTACAATTAAATACATCTATAGAAAACCATATCACCAATTTATGACTGATAAATTTCACCCTCATCATCCTGTTGAAACAAGCAATTTCAGCTTTAAAGAACCAACTAGATGATCTCCTTTCTCACTTTAAGCGGCCAACTACAATTCAGCAGGTACCCAAAGATACCATGTCAACTTGTTTGCAGGCCTATCTCAGAGCTAATAATTGTTGCATCCTTGGTGACATTTTGAGAAATGCTTGGCTAAAGTCACAATCCTTTCTGCAGGCTACTTTCAGAGCACTTTTCAACTCTGATATTGAACAGTGTCTGACTTCAATTGTGATGTATGAAAAGTATGTGCTCATGAGAAGGTGGCAGTCAAGATGCAACCATTTGATTTCAGCCGCTCACTACTTAAAGAGCAGTTTAGAATGCAACTAATGATTAAAATAAAGTCCATCTTCTAAATCAGTATTAGTCCTAATCTCCACTCCGATGATTTTATCCTTATTCTTCTTGGTTTTTGTTTCATGTACTTTTGGCTTCACTAGCATCCTATACATATGCATGTTTGATAATCATCACTGGAATTTAAGGTAACTATTATCAACCATTTATGAAAAGAAAGGCATAAACACAGCTTCTCTTCGTCCAAAACCAATCCTACACATGAATATTTGCTCAACTCCACATATGTTTCATAAGCCAAATGTACCACTAACATGTCCTGTGGCTATTTAGTATCACCATTCTAATTCCAAAGTATCAATTTGTGATTCCCAAATACTCTCCATCACATAGTTACCCCTTAATAGAATCATATGTGGTCATTAATATTGTGAAATCTCAATTCATGAGTTCAGGTACAAAACCAAATGCACAACTACCATGTCATGCAGCTATTCAGTATCACCATTCTAATTCCAAAGTATCAGTTTTTGATTTCCAAATACTTTCCATTGCACAGTTACCCCTTAACAGAATAATATGTTGTCATTAATATCGTGAAATCGCAATTCATGAGTTTAGACAAAAACAAGTCAGAAATAAAAGTTAACAAGATTAAAAATACCGATATGGAAAGTTTATATCAGTAAATAAGGTCAAAATAATGCCATCTATCTTATGAAACTTGTTTAAAAACCTGACACATGATCCATGGTATCATCCATCGTCCAAATATCTATGTTGTTTCAAAAAGTGGAAGGTGCATCTACCTTTCTCTCATGGGGACACATAGACAGTTTCAAAAGCCCTGCCCCACTTCAGCAGCCTTGTCATCATAATGCCTGTATACCATATAACCACATTCAGAACATAACTACAGCATTTAAGTACACACCTATTGAGTTAAAAATTGCAATTAATGCCCTAAAATGAATGCCAATAGTTAATCAGTAAATAGCAGGACATCTAAAAACAATAATTACCTACAAGGACAAAGCAAAGGGGTGCACCTACTTGATCTTTATGCTCAGTCAATCCTTGTTTAACCAAAAACACACTCTTGTCAAGACCAAAATTAAACAAACCGTAAACTACTTGACACCCAAAACAAAGCAGGTCAAAGAAAATCAAATAACAAGATGTAGTTTCCTAACAACAACATCTTAATACAAACTAGAAACGGTAACAAATTACCATAACATAACTATATGGAAGAATAGCAGCAATCAAATGAGAAAATTATATTTAATTGACCCAGATGCATTCAATAAAAAGAAAATAGATACCCCCTTGTTATTACCTTCATGGCCATAGAAGTTACCCCCTTGTCAACGCCAAAGTAAGTTCCGGATTTGCGGGCATACTACCCGAAGAACTTCCCCATTATTTCCATAGACTTATCCGACGGTTCCACTGAACAACAACATCCAATCCAACTTCAACAGTTACATAAGCAAAATAAAGCAGGAGCAAGGGAACTTATAACCCATATAGACGAAAGCTCCCACCTACTCACCAAACATTAAAAACCATTAAAGGCATCCATCTGTGGGTTCAATCTTGAAATAGAAAGTTGAGAAATTGCACCAGTAACAACTCATATAGACATAAAGCTAGAATATTTACATAGATTGAAGATAGGTACCCCCAAAATGTAAACCAATTACCTTTGGTTCGGACCACGGTGTGTATAATGCGACGAGGGGAGGTTCTGGGAGGGGTCAACCAAGGAGGAAATGCCACCCCCAAATCTAAAGGAGTTGGCTTAAAGAGTCATGACGAAGCGGGTTTCAATTCAATATACTGAAACAAGGAAAAGATCTTTCTTTGGAATAGACTAGAGAGCAATGTTTTCAATACCGTACCGGCATTGATTCTGGATTTGTCTTTAAAATGGTACTGTATCGGTACTGGTCAATATCGATACTGTATAATTTTTTAAAATTATAAATTAATTTTTTAATTTTATTTAATTTGAAAAATAGTCTATAAATGTATAATATAATATAGTTTTTAACTTAACTTTAAACCTAAAAGGTTAAAATACACAATTTTATTTTAAAATTTTTTTTTAAAAAAAATTAAATTTTTTTTATTTCTTCTGATACCGGTCGGTACTGACCGGTATCAACCGGTACCAACCGGTACCGACCGGTACCAGCTGGTATTTAAACTTGGTACGAAATTAGAATTTCGTTTGGTACCGCCAGTATTGCCGGTACCGGCCAGTACTGGTACGAAATTAGAATTTCGTCCGGTACCGCCGGTATTGCCGGTACCGGTACGAAATTCAAAACCTTGCCAGAGAGACACCCTTTAGCTGGCTTCGTGCATTAAGTTTAAGAATGATTTTTGTTTGGCGGAATTTATTTTTAATTTTTAAGTTTATATATTTAAAAGGTATAATTTTATTTTTAAAAATTATTATTATTAGAATATTTTATATTTGCTTTTTTATTTAATATAATATAATATATTAATTTAATATTGAATTATAATGATAAAATGAGAAGTTCTTTTAGATTTTTTTATCACGGTACTACTTTATATATATATATATCTATCTATATGAATTATGCATTTAATTTTAATTAAAAAAATAGTTTTCTTTACCAATGAAATTACACACAGTTACTTTTTTATCTGAATTTTACATTTTTTTTACTTTTGTAATTTTTTTGCAATTTTGCATTTATTTGAACTTTGCATTTTTTTTACTTTTGCATATATTTTGTTTTTTTAGTTTTTTTTAACTTTTGGCATTTTAAAATAGACGTAAATAAATTTTTAATTTTAGATTTGTTCAAAACATGACTACAAGTAATTCAATTGAATTATATGTTTTAAATAATAAATATCCAAATAAGAGAATTCATTTGCAAATGAATTCTACATTCTACATTCATTTATTCTTGACGTGAGGTTTAAGATTAAGTGTTTGGAAAATTTTGTTTAGGAAAAAGTTTAGGGCAAAAATCATAGTTTTAACCTTTTCATCAATATTCAAGTTAGAATCTAAAGTTTCATAATGTTTAAGTCGTTCCATAATATTTCAAAATTATTCAAAAAGAATAAGTTTAAAAACATCCATCAACCTAAAAGTTTAGGGCAAAAAGCATCATTCTAATCTTAATATTTTCACCAATATCCAAGTCATACTCTAACATGTTAAAATGTTCAAATCAAACTCTAACATTTCAAAAGTATTTAAAAAAAATCCTAACATTTAAAAAAACGTTAAAAAACAACACTGAATCAAATAAAAACAACCTTGAATATAATATTAGATTCATGGTTGTTTTAAATATTTTTTAAAGCATTAAGCTTCTTTTTGAACGTTTTGAAATATTAAAATATGATTCAAACATAGATGAAAACATTAATGCTAACACAATATTTTTTGCCTAAAGTTTAGAATTAGATGCAATGTTTTGAATACGGTATGACAAATATATGTGTCCAAATTGGTATGGTTTAGGTCTTATAATGTATTCGATCAATATATTGGTTTTTTTCTACAATATTGAGTCATATTGGCTTAACTACTCGGTATTCGGTAAACTCAGTACATATCGGGTTCAAAAAGTAAATACTGTATTTTTTAGAGATTAAAATCAATGATTTAAATACTGGCATAGACTGGCGGAAACTGATTGATCCGTCCCATACAGGTTCAAAGATGGTACATGTTGGGGTTCGTGCCATACTGGGCTGATATTCCGACCCTTACCGAGCTTATCAACTTATATCAGGTGGTTATAGTAGTTGCCCAAAACTAGGATATATATATATATATATATAAGCTTAGGGACCATTTTGTAAATTTTATATTTTTTCTTCTTCATCTCTTTTCTTCTCCTTTGATCCCCTTCATTTCTTGACACAAATCCCCTTTTTTAAATAAAAAGCTCAAACATTTGAGTTTTCCATCTCATTTTCTGGCGATTTTTCAAATTTTTGACTAGATTCTAACGGGTAGTAGGAAGTTTAGCATCCATTTAATGTTTACATCTATTTCCAACAACTAATTTGAAGAATTTGAATTAAAATTGGTAAATTTTTTAACTTTAAGATTTGAGATTTTTCAATTTCGTTAAATTTTCATTCAATTAGTTATTAAATAGTGTTAATTCATAAATTTTAAGTATTGTAAAAGTTAAATTTGGTATTAATGCATAAGAAAATTCAAATTTGGGTAGAATTAGGAATTTTTAATTTTGGTGAAATTGTGTTATATTTTATCAAATTGAATAAATATTCATGTAAGTAGATGTATGATTGATTTAGTAGAATTATCAATTGCATCTAATTTAGTATAATTTAAAATTTTCCCTATTTAAGAATATAGAAATTAGAGAATTTTCATTTTTTTGGTAAAATTTTGTTACATTTTTTCAAGTTGAATATATATTAATGTAATTACATGTATGGTTAAATTAATAGAATCATCAATTATATTTGAATTAGTATAATTTAATTTTTCTCCAATGTAGGCATATAAAAATTGGAGAATTTTCATTTTTTTTTGGGTGAAATTGTGCTTTTTTAAATCAAATTGAATATATATTCATATAATTAGATGTATGGTTAAGTTAATAGAATCATCAATTACATTTGATTTAATATAATTTAAAATTTTCCTAATTTCATATAAAATTGAAAATTTTTTAACTTTTAAGTGAAATTGTGTTATATTTTATCAAGTTAAATGTATATGCATGTAATTAGATATATGATTGAGCTAGTAAAATCATCAATTGTATTTTATTTGGTAAATTTTAAATTTTCCCTAACTTAGGAATATAAAAATAGGAGAATTTTCAATTTTGGGTGAAATTATATTATGTTTTATTAAATTGAATATATATTCATGTAATTAGATGTGTGATTGAACTAATAGAATCATTAATTGCATTTGATTTGGTCAAATTTGAATTTCTTTAATGTAGGCATATAGAAATTAGGGGTTTTTCAATTTTTGGGGAAATTGTATTATATTTTTTCTAATTGAATGTATATTTATATAATTAAATTTATGATCGAGCTAGTAAAATCATCAATTGCATCTGATTTAATAGAATTTAAAATTTCCCAACTTAGAAATATAAAATTTGGAAATTTTTCAATTTTTAGTGAAATTATATAATGTTTTTTTTTCAAATATAATGTATAGCCATATAATTATATGTATGCTTGATATAGTAAAATCATCAATTGTATTTGAATTGGTAGAATTTGAAAAAAAATCTAATTTAGGTGTTAGACCTATATGACACCTAAAAGGAGGTAAATTAAGTATTAAATTTTTTAAAATTATTTAATCTAATTTTTTACCAATTTGCTTAAATGCGAAAGAAAAACAACAATACTAATTGATCGAATTGAATAATAACAATAAACTAAATAATATAAAATAAAGGAATAAAAAAAAAAGAGGAGAGGATAGGAGAGGAAGAGAAGTACTTATTATTTATACTAGTTCGAAGTGGTCCATTTACCCCTATGTCTAGTTCTGAACACCACTTGTTCAAATTTTGCACTATTGCAACAACAGAATACAATATTAGAATTACAATTATTTTTCAAGGCTCAAGGATAACCTTTCACTATTCCTTTTTAAGGCTAAGGAATAACCTATCACTCTCTTTTCTAAAGTTAAAGGATAACCTCACAATAATATTCTTTTTTAAGGCTCAAGAATAACCTTTACAAAAATTTACTTATAATTTCTACCTTTCTCACAATTACGCCTTACACAGTTTTTCACTCTTGACTCACTAAGATATGTAAGGGCTCACACAATACTTGAATGAGATACAACACAAAAACTAAAAAAAATACCCATAAGTATACCCAACTCACATAAACATACACAAACAAGCTTAAAAATGCTCAATCTCAATATAAGGATACTTCATTATGTTTTTTCATTTCAAACACAACATATATTTATACCTAAAAATCTTAATATTCATGTTAACCAACATTCATAAAAAATTTATTATTTTTACCATTACAAAACTAACTGTTGCCCAACGTTCATTGCATTTTTGATGAGTTTGGTCAACCTATATATCCATTTGATCGAACTATCTCTGTATTCGATCAACCTATCTATATTTGGTTGACTTATCTCTTCATTTGATTGACCTATCTTTCCATTCGATCTACCTTCGACCTAAACTTGGTCTAATCAATTCAAAACTAATTCCATTTACTTTTTAATCCAATTCAACATATTATAACATGACCTATTCAATACCAAATATTTTTTAACACATATAACACAAAACTTACCATATTTCCTTAACACTTTAATCTAATCATCTTATGCATAACTAATTCAACTTAAATCTATACAACTCCAATTCAATTCATACAAACCAAGACTTAATCATATAAATCATAACAACATAACCACTTTACTAAATCATTAATCATATCCATTTATTCATGAAAATCTTTACGTCTAGAAATGAATGTAGGAATAATATGAGACCTCATTCATATGATACAGTTAGGATTTTCAATGGATCTAGACCAAGGTATGGGCATAGGAATGCATA
>JAOXYD010000008.1:10244373-10264292 GCA_028565735.1 Pinacopodium congolense
TATAAACTCTACACTTAACCTAGTATATGAAAAATACACTATTACCCTTACTTACTAATTATACATAATAACCAACATATATTAAATTTTATATATGTTATATATATATAGAACTTCTAATTGTAAATAACTAATTGTAAATATTTTATTTCATGTTTCAATTTTGCTTTATGAAATTCCCATGTAGGATTATTATATTTGTTGTAATATTTATTATTGGATGTATTATTCTTATTTTATGATGTGCGGATACAATTGATTATGGATTCATGAATTGTAATTATTTTATGATGATTTGTTGTATTATTATTAAGTTATAATAATTTGATGTATTGTTCTTTTTATTATATTAATTCACGTTATTATTTTTTTAAGAAACACAAAAAATTAATATTAAAAGAAATGAAGAAAATAGTTGTTATCATGTTATATTTATTGTATTGTTATTGTTTAAGAATTTTATAATTTTAAAAAGTTACCCAAAATGGATAATACAATATCGTATCAAGAAAAATTTGGTACTGGTACAGTACTAGTATTTATAACTTTGATTAGGTGTTTGGAAAATTTTGTTTAGTTAAAGTATCTTTTAAAAATTTATACTAAAATAAAAAATTAATTTAAACATTGTCCAAAAAACAATTTAATATTTATAGAATATCTAAAAAATGATAACTCTTATAAAATATTATAAATTAAATTTTATAAAAATTTAATTTTAATAAAGATTTTATTTATAATTATTAATATAAATATTGTTAATGCAAATTATATCACATCAACAAGTTATATTGATTTTTAAATTTAATTCTAAAATTTAATTAAAATTTAAGAATTTATGTAGAATAATAATGCATGACTACATAATTACAAATAAAACACTTAAAAAGCTTTATTTAAATGTTTTAATTAGGTATTTTTGAACATTAATAAATATATATTTTAAATTTCACATGTACCATAAAAATTAAAACAGAAAATTATAGAGCCCCTAATTGGTAGCCCCATATATTAAATAAAGGGTGTTTTTATCCATTCATAATATTGAATGTGGTGAACAGATAAAAGCACCCTTCCTTAACAAAGTAGGTGGCTACTAGGGGCTACCTGTTAGAGACTTCGACATAGCTCTTATCATTAAAACATGTGTTAAAAAATCTTATCAATGTTAGAAAGAGAAAATAGCTAGAAAGAGAAACTCCCATCTTTCTTCATAGATCTTGACATGGAATCCTTCTTAGACGCTGCCAACCCTTCTCACTTTCCTCAAACCGACCTTTGCATTCATCTTACTTCTTGCTTTTTATCCTTTCATAGTCAACCACTTTGTCCTCTCCTTGCTATTCCCCTTTCCTGCCTTCCTCCTCAACCTTGTCTGATTAAACCTGACTTTACCTTCTTCTATAACCCTAACTAAATGGTCCTAAATATTTTTGGCCTACTTCTCCATTCACTCTCTACTAAACTTCTTAAGGGAATTTTTGTCCCTCAATCCTTCATTTTTCTATCCCATGCACTTTCTTTATCTTTTATAGAAATGATGTTTCAAACTAATATGCTTTTGATAGGAATTTTAACTATTCCAAGTAAAAAAATGACTGTCTTGACCTCACTTGATTCCCTTCCTCCTTTGACAACCCCTTCTCTATCTAGCAATTCTTAGATGGAGTAGCTTAGGTGGAGATTGATGCTAAGGAGAAAGGCATGCTTCTTCAAAACTCACAAAAAGGATCCGATTTGACCTCTTAAAACTATGAAGGGGCTATGAAGGATGGAGGGTTGGAAATAAGTATATCGTAAATGAGCTGGAAACAAGTTCTTGGAGAAAGCTCAAGTTCCTTGCTTGAATACTATCCCTTGCTATAGGAGAAGGACAATAAATTCTCACTCCAATACTAGAGATGCTAAAGGAAGAAGCAAAGTCTTAGTAAGGAATGTTTGTAGCATTATTTCTTGGAAAAAGATCCCTTTTCTTGATAGTGAACATATAAGCTCTTAAAAACTAGAAAATGAAAGGATTTAACGAAGTGCTATTGTTTTAAGACAATATGATTCTATTTAAATTAGCAACAAAAACATGAGCCAAAGAAATATTTAAAGCTAAACCTTAGCACATGAGAAACTTACCACTTTTCCTTCAATTTTAGAGGCTAGGCAAGGTAAATAGTGGATAGAAGATTTTTAAATTAAGATTATAAAAAATTGATGGGCATCTAAAAGGAGGAAGATACTCCTGTATCCAATCTTAAATCAAACAAGTATCCAGTTAAGGATGGAATTGAAAATGTAGTTGGGGAAAAGAATATGATATCAAGCAAGAATACATAAAAACAATTGGTGGAGGAAGGAGGAAACGACTAATCTAGTGATAATATAGCAATAAGGGTCACAATAGTAATATTTGAAATTCCTAAGGAAGATGTTAACATCGACAACTCAATTGTAGATGAGAAAAACTAATTCTTATAGTTTAACAACAACTAGTAATTAGTTAAGGTTTCCATACAAGAGGATGATGTAAGTGTAAAAGTAGTGCAACATTAGAGTGAATATACTAAGAATGAGAACCATTCCATTACAAACTTGCCTCTTAGTGAAGATCCTGTTAATGAGAATCAATTTGTTACTATCTTGCGCCTTCCAAGATAGGTTGGATACTATAGAATAATGGGAAAAGGAGTTTAAAATAGTGAATAGGAAAGTCTTTAAGAGAAGAATTAAGTTCCAAGGGATAAAATCCTAACCTTGGGGATAAAAATCCTATCCATTCTCCCTATGTCAATAATTTCTTAGAATGTAAAGGGTATCAATCACCTAAAAAAGCAATTGTCCCATAAGGACTTCATCTTAGATAATAAGCCAATTATAATTTGCCTTTTGGAAACAAACTTAACAAAGAGAAAAGTAAAAGGCTTAGAATTTTAGAGGCCCAATAAAATTTTATTACTGACCATCACCACCATTGTTATGGAAGAATTACAGTTACTTTTAATGCTAGAAGGGTGATTTTTAGTGTTTAATATGACAGGGATCAAACGATCCCCTCGGAAACTACTCTACTACAAGATAACATCAAGTTATTGTGTCATTTGTCTATGCCTTAAATTTTAATTTTTAAGCACATTATCTATGGGACAAGCTACTCAACATTAATGATACAATCAAGATGCTATGGTTGATCTTAGGAGTTTTCACTTGCACCCTATATAAAAGCAAAGCTAAAGGTAATGTCTATACAAGGAATTTCATTAATGACCTTATAAAATGTGTGGAAAAAATGGGAGTAGTAAACTTAAAATATTTTGGAAACCTCTTCACTTGGAGTAATAAGAAGAACTTCATATGGTTCATAAGGAAACAATTTGAAAGGGTAACGGTAAATGAGGATTGGTTGTCCACATTTCTAAAAATCAATGTTAGTTTTATGGATCCCTTATTTTGAAATCATTCCTTAAAAATTATAGAAAATTTTCTCACTAAGGGAAAAAAATAAAGCCCAATTCAGATTCAACAACTTCTAACCAAGATGTAAGGGTTTTAGGATACAATAAAAAGAGGAATTTCACAGCGATTCGCAAGTTATGAGGGGTATATATGTGTTCAAAAATTGGAGGCAATCAAAAAAGAATTCAAGATATTAAATAGCAAGTAGAATGATAGTACAGTGGTGGTGATGAATGATGATAAGCACATATTACACAAAAGCTTAACAAGAGCTCTATAATAGCATTGGAGATCTAGCTCTGATCAAGGAGGAAAAGACTACACTAAGAAAGAATATAGATGCCTTATCTAATCAAAATTCACTACCTAGTTGCAAGAGGAAATAAAAACACTAGCGTCTTTTATAAAATTGTCATGGCTAGGAGGAACATAAACAGAATAGTAGCATTAGTTAAATAAAATGGTGAAACTATAAAAAGTCAAGAAGATTTGAAGAAAGAGGCTAATGAATTCTTCAGGAACTCCTTAGGGACTTTAACATTAAACAGATCATCAACAACCATGCTTAACTCATTCATTCAAATCATATTTGTTGAGGAGGAATTGTTTTAGTTCAGTAGACCCTTCAATTCACAAGATGTAGAAAAGATTATGTTTGAATTGAAACTAACAAGGCTCTAGGGCTAAATGGACTAAATACATTATTGTTCCAAAAGGCTTAGTCAATTATTAAGGATATGGTAATTGTGATTATGATGAAATTCTTTGAAAATAGTAAGATGCTCAAAACTATTAGTAAAACATTTATGTGTCTCATTTCTAAAGTGCTTAATCCTGAATCTTTAAGTGAATTTAGACCAATCTCACATTGTAATGCTCTCTATAAAATTATTACAAAACTATTGGCTAGCTGTAAGAATGAAACAAGTGCTCAAGAAAATAATGACTAATTCCCAAATTGGCTTTTTGAAATGTAGATTAACAAGCGATTACATATTGCTAACATAGGAATTGTTTAAAGGGTATAATAAGAAAAATTCTTCAATAAAAATAGATCTCAATAAGTCATATGATTCCATAAGTTGGAAGTTTATCAAACAAACTTTGGAGGAATTTAGATTTCTTGTTTTCTTTAAAAGCTAGATATGGCAATGTATCATAACCACGTCTTATAGTGTACTCATCAATAGTAAGCTAATAGAACTATTCAAAGGTGGGAAAGGTGTAAGGCACGTGGATCCAATCTCCCCATATTTGTTTATAATTTTCATAAACGTGCTCATAAGATTGATTAAACATGATATAATGTAGGATCCTAGTTTTAAATACCATAACAGGTGTGAAAGGATTAGGTTGTTTAGCTTTTCTTTTGCAGATGACCTACTTCTTTTTCTAAAGCACATGACAAGTTAGTTAGTTTATTAAAGAATTTATTGAATACATTTAAATCTCTCTTAGTTTTATTTATAAATTACAACAAGAGCTTTATGATTGTATTTAAGGTTACAAACATATAGCTCCTTGCTTTCCATAATTACAAATCTCTAAATCAAGGATCCCCATTTCATATACTTAGGACTACCTATCACAATAAGGATGATAAGATTTAGTGAATGCTCCCAATTAGTACAAAGGCTTCATAAAAGATTAAGCAGCTGGAATAACATGCCTTTGTCCCTCATAGTAGGCTATAGCTTATTAAATCAGTGCTAGACTCCTTACATATTTATTAACCTTATCTTTTATTCTTAGTGAAAGGATTGTCAAAAACTATTGGAAAAAATGATGAAAAGGTTTCCATGGGTTGGAAAGTAAGAAAAAGACACATGGCTAAAGTTTTTTGGGTTGATATTTCAAAAAAATGCATGAGGGTGGACTTGGAATTTCTTCAATCAATTGAAGCAATATAGTGTTTATAGTAATAAGATTATAAACAATGTTGAGTAATAAGGATTCCTTATAGTTAAGATGGCTAAACAACTACTGGGTTCAAGGAAAGAGCATGTGGGGAATAATAAATAGACCTGTAAAATCTTGTTTCTTTTAACAAATACTGAAAATCAAAGATGAAATTAAAGAAAATATCGAGTGTGTGATTAAAAATGGATAAAAGTTTCATTACTCTTTGTTAATTAGAGCAAATAAGGTCTGTTAATCAACTCTTCATATGCTGCTCAAATCATTGAAAGGTTCCTTAGTAACTCTAGAGTAAAAACATGGATCAATTCCAACTTTCAGATAAATCCTAAAGAATATGATAGGTTAATTCCAGACTACAACCTAGATAAAAGTAAAGAAGACTCTTATAGATGGCCTAAGCATCCTTCAACATCATTTACCAATAGATCGTGTAGAGATTTTCTTAAAACAATAGGGTAAAAACAAGAATCGTGCAGTATAATTTGGAACAAGAACCTTCTTCCAAATGTGGCATTCTTTATGTGGATAATGGTGAAAGGAAAACTACGAACTCAAGATAAATCGAACTATCTCAACATGCCTTTAAGATTTTGGTTATGCAAGAATCACACAAAGAATAAAGAGCATCTTTTTTTTTAATCATACAAAGAATAAAGAGCATATTTTTTTAGTGCTGCTATCACTACACATATGGTATAAGGGAAAGGACTTGCGTTACTAGGAGGGTGCTACTTACAAAGTTGATGAAATTGTCCAAGGGTTCATAATAAACAAGGACATAAAGGATGCAGACAAATTGATATATTTTATTGTTTTTGGGTCAAGCATGTACAACATTTAGAGAGAAAGAAATTCAAGATGCTTTAAGGGGAAGGAGACATCCAAAGAGCAATTATTGGAAGAGACACTACTCTAGATAAGGGAACAAATATTGCTAAACTAAATAGCTAAAACATGTATAAGGAGATTAGCTATAGCTAAAATATATAGAAGGAGATTAGCTATAGCATGGAGACTAATAGAGAAGTAACATTAGAGATGAATGTCTATAGTCTGGAGATAGGAACGAGTCTAGCACAGGTCATCTCAAATAGGAAGTGGTGAAACTATTGCTCCTAAATAAGATCAAGAAATGTCTGCTATCAAATATTTCAATAGGTGGTGTGCAATTTATAGGACTCAAGACGTGAAAGGTAGTTTTGATACTAATGTACCCCTCTACTAAAATTGGTTGGTTTTAAAAAGGCATTTTTCATTACGTTTTTTGTAAGTGATAATGAGCATGGAATATCCTTAAGTTGTAAGCAAAAAAAAAAAAAAAAAACATATGTTAAGCTTTAATTTTTTTTCTTTGTGGTTTGGTATCTAGTGTAGTCTCTAATATTGAACATATGATCACCAAGTCATAAACCATATAATCATAGAACACATAAAAATGACTTTTTTTAGGGCCTCCTTTAATCTAGGGCCTATCTCTCTAAACCTGTATAGGATCAATGCATGACCTTTTTATGCTTAACTAAGCTTGAAAAGTTCCAATGCATCACTTTTTTCTCAACTTATTGGTTACGGATTTATCAAGGTAGGTTATCACATAAATGACATGAAATTAAGTCATAAATACAAATGACATCATATCATTTATGAGTGATTAATTAATAATCCTTTTCATAGTAATCAACTAGCATGACAGCATCGTTATTGATTATTATAGTCTATATATATATATATATATATACATATCATAACAATATAGTTAGGGTTGTATATAAAAAAAGAAAATATAGCATAGTTAGGCTTAATAACTAACTGATTATAGTTCAGTTTATTTCAAGAATTTATACATTGTTTATTAGCAAATGGATAGTTATTTCTAAAGCATAAGTTTAGGTTCTAATCTTAGTGGAAAAAATTAAATGAAATACTTAATAATATATCTTCACATATTAAGAAAATTATGAGATTATTTCTTTTCTTATAAGGTGACATAAATATTCTATCATTTGAATTTATATGATAGAAAGATTTTTTTTAAAAAAATTAACATTTGCATTAAAAATGGATGAAATTTTAACATTTGATAATATTTAAATTTAAATTTTATTGTTTTATAATCCTCACATATGTAATTCTAAATTGAGGAAATTAGGTCAATTTTAACAAAAGAGGAATAATTTAATATTTGCAACAGGACCCATTACTATAAGATTAAACAACTCAGTTAGCATGATAGATCCTATTACTATGTACTAAATATCTAAACTTGGAAAATTAGGGAATCCTAAAATTATATGCAGCCTTAATTGGCTCATTGGTTGGGTTAACAACTTGAATCTTTCCTGAAAAATCAATATAAGGATACAATGCATGGATTTCGTTGATGAAGCAATAGAAGAACATTAGAGTAATGACAACTAGAGAATTGTATAGTAGAAAATGTTATAAGTTCACTACAAATTCACAATATCATTGACATTCCAAAATCATATATCACTTACTGATTTTGGCTTCTTATTCTTGGATTTAGAGGGAGGACATCTTCTCAAGGCTAATATGGATGGTTATTGTAACACCCCTTATTTTAACTTTGCTTTTATACCACACTCAATCAAATCTAATTTACAATTAATAGGAAGTAAATAATTATTTCGTTTAATAAGTGATCCAAGTCTCTAATCACCTCAAGTTTTAATAAATTAATTCAATAATTTTATTAGATTCCAATACATTAATCCAACGATAGAAAATACTACTAAATATTAATCTAAACAAATGTATAAAAAATCTAACAGAATTTTCGATGATGTTGTTAGCCTACCTATCACAAAAAATGAGGCAATATCATAAATGCTAGGGAGAGTCAGATACTATAATATATTTCTTGAAAAATTAAGTGGTAAGAAGTGAGTTGCCAATTCAATACTAGATAACTATACATATCTGTCACAAAATATATAAAATATTTATATACAAAAGTAAAACATACATGTAGTTGTCATACTCCAATTACATCAATACTATTTCCAACTAATCTTTTATATATACATCATAACATATCAATCAAACAAAACCATAAGTCTATTAAATAATCAATCTTACAATAATATATCATAGTTCTTAGTATCTGAATACATATTTCCCATCATCTTCTATATTTTAATTTCACATTTTATTTTAGAGTTGTACTTAATTTAGTAAGACTATATTCAATGATTTGTTGACTAGTCTCATTATCTCGTCATCATATATCAATTTCAATTTGGAATATGTAAAATATCAATATAATCGGTACAAGATACCTCTTAATCATATTAAGTACTCTAACACCATGTTAGTGCCTAGTCAAACAACATAAGATATTCCCTGCCATTCAGAATACTTTGATGCTATTCTAGTACCTGACAAACATACAGGATATCTTTGGGACTCAAACATCCTAACACTTGCTTTACAGATAGGTTCCTAGTAAAATCACAATCATAATCACATAATCTCATATTACATAACCATATCATCATAATCCAATCATTGAATATATCTTGTCCTAGACAAGACACAGATTCTTAGTCTTTTCATTTACCAAATATACCCATTGTTCATTATAATTAAACATCTTGAAATATAATCCATTATCATCACATTCATCCATATGTATTTAAATTTTAATCTTAGAAACCTTATGTTCTCACAGTTACACCAATACTCATCATATCATATCCATACAATTTTTACAAGTAAATCACATATTCATATAATCACCATTCTACAGTTGACAACATCCTATCATAGCATTAAATTCACACCTAGTATTATCATTCATACATGTACATATAGATTATTACTTATACATAAACAAATCATCATGATAATCAAGTAATTTTTTAATTTTTATATCACATACAATTCATATAGGCACACATACACAGGTATATTCCAATTTACCACTTATATACAACTAACTCATCACCATATTCAAGTGCCATACAATATTCATTTTATATACTTAGTATTCTAGCATACATACAAGCACACAGATTACCACTTACCTAACATCTGAATTAACTAAAGTCAAACATTAAGCCCTGACTGATGATTCTATACTCTATTGTCATAGGTTAATTAAAATAAAATTTTATTAATACACAATTTACTAAAATTGAAAAAATGTTTTAAAAAATATATCTCTCTTCTGGTAACCTATTATTATTATTATTATTATTATTATTATTATCAAGTCCTTTTATTTTCTTTAACCAGCTTGATATACTTAATTTAGGTTATTTCTACTGGTAAAAAGTCACTATCGTTTTATTATTGTGATTGTTTTTGTATTAGTTTGTCTAATGACTTATAATTAACAAAACGAATACCAATGAGCCTCCCAACATTATGTCATCCTTGCATTTATCACAGAACATTGCTATCATCATCTTATCCCATTAATAATAGAATTTCCATATATCATCACGCAATTATATTATCGTATTCACCTTTTGAATGATTTATGTACAGTGAAATAAATACAACTTAGATTAGTTTATTGAACTTGCGATTGCTGGATCTTTTTCAATTAATTAATCTTAAAATTCAACAAAATGGCCAAGAAAGCAAGCGTATTATGACCCTGAAAAGAGAATATGGTGATGGCAATAAGTAGCTATAGTAAGGGATGTAGCTTATGGTGGTTAATGGTGACATTACATGATTTGAGCAATGATCCAGTAATTAGTGGTTAAGGGGGAAAGAAGCACATGAAAAGGGTGTTAGAAAGAAGAACGTTATGGTTAGAAATAGTGATTACAAGGTGACAACTATGATTTTAGAAAGAAAGAAGGATGATGATAGGCTTTTAGTTATGATGTATTGGAGAATTATTAGGGTTATCAAAAAATCAAGAATTACTTATAGAAGTAGTTAAGAAATTATTACAGTAGAGAGGGAAGATTAGAGAGAGAAGAGAGATTGAAGAAGACAAATTTCATATTGTTCTTGTTATCCCCTCAGTTCAAAACTACAACGTTTTATTATTACATTTAAGCCAATCCTACCATTACATATGTATGGCTCTTATTACGTCTTATTAATGATCCTATGACACCATTTCTCCCTTCTTTAACCTATTCTTCTTACTCATTCATTTCTTCCTTATTCCTTCCTATCTCCATTCGATCCCCAGCTCCCTAACTTCTTTAATCCTTTTCTTCATTCCTTACTCTCAATTTCTTCTTGTATCAGTACATCCCTTCTCAACAACCTTATTCCCTAGGTATAGTAGATGTACTCCTAATACATTTCATTATCCAACATCTCTCTTATCCTGTGAATTGATTATACTTGATTTTTTGTAGAAATTCTCACCAGTGTAAGAAACAATGCTCCCTAAATATTTGTTGTGGTTCTATTCAAAGCTCTAAGAGTGCTTATAGCAGTCATGACCAAAACAAAAGGAACATAGTTTGCCATAGAGATTACTAAAGCTATATTTACAAAAATTTTCAATTTCTCTTGAGAACATGTTCTGATAAAACTAGATACAACCTATTTAACCAAATACAAAATTGTAAGTCCATGAATGACACTATCATGATTCCTATCTTCCATTATTGTCTAATGCTTCAGAATTTGATTGTTAGCTTATTCAAATTGCTCCCTTTTTTCCTTGGCATTCCTAAGGCGAGCATTTGCAGTAGCCAAAGAGATATTAACCTTTTTCATTTGGGATTCAAGTTTATCCCTTTCCTTTTTAAGACTAACAATCTCGGATAATATTTCCTTCTCTTTTTCATTAGCTTCATCAGCTATGGTAAAACGAAATTTAAGTGCCTCCTCCTTTTTCAATATGCTATCTAACACACATTTTTCAATTTTTTTCATGGAGTTTGCTAATGATTCTGACAACACTTTTAACTTGTCAATCTTTTGAGCATGATTCCTATTCCTAATGCAATCTTACAAGATTTTGGCACGTTCAATGATGCTCGGCTGGCATGTTGGATGATAGAGTTTTTTCTTTTTTTCAATCCATTTTTAGCATCTTCACCCATCACAATTTCTATTTCTTACACTTGCACACCCATATTATCTACCCTTTTTTTATAGTCTTCTTTAGTTTTGTTAAATACTGGAAAATGAGGATATGATTTGTATTTGATCTTCAGCTGCTTAAACTTGATCTCACTTACATCTGCCTTAACTTGCAATGAAATACTAGGGAATGCCTACTCCTCTATTTCTGGTAAGCCTTCAGTCTCCCATCTTGCTTCTTTATTAACCTTCTAGTAATTGCATGGTTTGGTAATAACCATTGTGATTACACAGATGCTTTGGTAAATGTTAATCCTGTAGATCTACTTCCTTGTGGATTTCTTTTCGAGCACGTGACCATAACTTCATGTTTCTTGGGTAGTTCATAAACTTATTGTAGTGTCCTTAGAGTCCATATCCTTATTAAATACTCAATTTCTGGCTTTAATATAAGATCTTTGAAAGCTGAATCTTTAAACCTCTGAACCAAAGCCAATTGATATTTCCCCCACTTTAGGAAATCTACTTTATTGAACTTGGTCAACAATGAGTACTATCCAGGCATTCGCTCTACTTCTATTGCTCTTGGGTCACCTTGCGTATGTGCAAATCTCTCCTTCTTATGTAATGGCATGATCTACTTTTTTAGTTCTTGTATGTTTATTTCCTACCATAGTTCCAGTTCTTGCCTTTGGTTCCTCAAACCTTCTTCGCAGCTCCTCTAATCTTAAGATTTGATCCCTTTTTCCATTATTAATTACTAAGAATCCATAGCTTTGATTCCAATTAATAAGGTTTTAGATGTAATTTACAGAAGAATGATTAGGGTTATCGGAAAATCAAGAAATACTTATAGAAGTAGTTAAGAAATTGTTACAGTAGAGAGAGAACAGAGAAAGAAGAGAGATTAGAGAAGACGAAATTCATATTGTTCTTGTTATCCCCTCAATCCAAAACTACAACGTTTTATTATTACATTTGAGATAATCTAACTGTTATAAGTATATAGCTCTTATTACATCTTAGTAATGATCTTACTACCCCATTTCTCCCTTCTTCAACCTATCCTTCTTACTCTTTCATTACTTCGTTGCTCCTTCCCATCTCTGTTTGATACCTAGATCCCCAGCTCCTCTAATCCTTTTCTTCATTCCTCACTCTTAATTTCTTCTCATAGCATAGCAGATTAAATGGCTATTAAAATTAAGAAAACACCAGCTTATATAGTTTTTGAAAATAGATCTACCTAAACTAGAGAGGAGACAGGGAGAAATGAAAGCAAGAGAGAAAATGAAACAAATATGAAAATTTCATTTTAGTGAATGACAATTTTCATAGTGTAGATAAGAGAGTAATGAATAAATTTAGGGTTTGATGTTTTTCCCCTTTCATTTTAATTATGGGCTAGATTACAACTTATTATAAGTCTAACCCATCTATTCATAGATATTAGGTAAAAGGTTTACTTTGCCCCTCAACGTTTTAAAAATGGTCTAATTTACCCCATAACATTTGAAGAGGTACCACTTTACCTCTTAACGTTTGTAAAATGGTTTAATTAGCCCCCTAAGGTTTTAAGAGACATTATTTTATCCCGTAACGTTTGTAAAATGGTACAAATTACCCCCTGAACTTTTACTAAATTGATTTTTCGTTAATCAATTATTAAGTATGCACTCATGGGATGATGACATGTTAATGTGTAATTTAAAAATAATGTTTATGTGGATTTTTTTAAAATAATTATTTTAATATTTGTTTATTTCTAATTTAGGTTAGGTTATAATTATATATTTTTTAAAACATTCACTTTAGTATTATATTTGGGTCTCACATTTTCATATCAACATCCCACATATGTGTTATCAATAGTTGATTGACAGAAAAGTTAATATCAATAGTTGATTGACAGAAAAGTTAACTTAATAAAGGTTCAGGGGGCAAATTAAACAAATTTACAAACGTTATGGGGGTAAAGTGATACCTCATAAAATATTAGGAGGTAAATTGAACTATTTCTGAAACGTTGAAAGGTAAAGTGAACCTTTTATCTAGATATTATAGTTGTAGTGCACGAGAAAGGGACAATGACAAAGAAAATTTTTTGTTTCTTGCATGATGATATCATAGTGGGACTATGAGATATAGGATTAAGAGCTGGCTGCACACTTCTTGGCATGTCACTTTGTCTTCCTTCATTCCCTAAGGTCATAATGGATTATAAATAATAACAACTGTCATTAACCTTGGACAAAAGCTCCTTGTGCTCCTCATCTGATACTATCAATTCTTTGATTAAACTTCCCTTCTCTTATAAAAGGAAAACCATAATTTTTAGTCTCAAATTTCATCTTCTATGAAGTGATCTAATTTGGAATAATTATGTGAGTTTGGACTCATGTTGCAATTTGTTTTCAAATTAGTAAATGTAGGCCACATTACAAATATTAAAATTTTTTACATCAACAATAATTGATGGAATACGTATGATAGTAACCGGTTGTGTCAATTTAGAATTTTATTTTTAGGAATTATAAAATGTTATGTCATTTTTTAAATACTTCCAAAGAAAATATTTTTAACCCTTTTAGGATTTTCTTAAAAAGTTTAAGGAGAATTACATTCAATTCAATTTTCCTAACCTTTTCTTTTAGGGAAAAATAACGTGCAATTCCTTTTTCATTTTTATAAGGATCATTAAAATAGATCTAGTAATAAGAAAAATGTTTGACTAAAAAATAATTGGCATCTTGATTTTCTTGGAAGTTTAGAGAAAATTAATTGCAATTGAATTTTCTTAACCCTTTTTTTTTAGAAAAAATGTGTAATTCCGTTTATCTTTTTTATAAGCATCATTAAAATAGATCTAGTAATAAGAATAATGCTTGACTAAAAAATAACTATGTCTTGATTTTCAACTTCCTTAGTAATCGCAAATGCCCTAAATAAATTCAAGATTATTTTAAATATGGAGAATTATAAATATCTTTTTTATAATTTCAAAAAATTTTATTTTTGCATTTTTGAGACTTAAAATTGACAAAGAGGTAGCTCTCTTTTAATAATAAATGTTTGGCCTTGTTTCCTGAAAGATTACCACATTAAATTCTTGGTGTTTTTACAGTAAAATACACCCTGCGAGAAAGTGTCAAAATTTGCTGTTTGACAGCCTTCGATTTGAAGCATTAGAGAGATGAAATTTGTTAGAGTAGTATTAATCCATGGGGCTGTGAATCAATAGTAGTTTCTTACTAGATAATCGCTTGAACAATTGAAGAGTTGTTTAAGGGCCAATATGTTTGCCGATTAAATCAAAATTTCTGGGATTCGCTTGAACTCAATGCAGATTGGATACAATCGGACTTTCTGTTCTTACAATAGTTTGATTTAGTCCTTTTTAACACAATCGATAGACTTTTGACTCCCAAATACGTGTGCCAAGAGCGCTACTTGCATAATTGAACCTCTCAAGAATATGCCCAAATGGAGGCCACGTATAAAGAAAACCCCATAAGTATTCTGAAAATGATTAGTAAATAATTAGTATCTGTAGCATATTGCTCTTCAGGATGGGTAAAAGCATAAATATTTTCACTTTGAAAATGTCAAAGGAAACAAATATCACGGCATTAAGGGGAGAGGGAATCAGCAGCTTGTATTTACATGCTCGCTAAAATGAGAAAAATAACGTAAAGGATTTGATTACGTAGTATTTATTAGTGGCCATCTGTGTCCTTGTTTGTATAAAAGAAAGAGCAATAATCAAAACACCCCTTATTTATACAAAGGGAGGGTAAAAGTGGACAGGATTCAAGAAAGTCACCATTTTACATGAAATGAAAGATTCTAACTAATCTACATCTCTATTCTTCTCACAGCTATCATGAACTCGGAATTCTTAACATACGTTATTCTCCTACATGGCATGTAAACCCGATTCACATTTATGTTTTTCGGTCAGTCAAAGTAGAACTGTAATCAAATATCTGCATAAATACTAAGTATATACAACCAATGAGAAAAAAGAACTTGCCATGTTTTCGGTGCGTCGCGGGTAAGTCTAGAAGATGAACAAAAAGCAGGCCGTAAGAATAATTATTACTTGTTCATACCAACCTAAGAAATCATCTTAGCTTTCAGAGATACAAAGGGGTATTATTTCAGATGTTTACATATACATATATGTATTCATCTTCATGCATATGAAGAATTTGATAAGCCAAATGAAATGGTGACTTTTCCACACCTTTAATGATGGAAATCTAAAGTTGTAGCTATTTCCAATTTCCAGCTCATTATTCTTGAGCGATGTCAAGTATTACTGCAACAATGTAATTATAAATCACACAATAGCCCAACGTATAAGTTGCAAGCTACGACTTGGTGACCGTCGTAGTGTAGCAAACTATAAAATGAGGACAAAAGAACTAAAACCGGAAAATCTCCTGATATCATATATATGCAAAACCTTTTCTAACGTTTGTGTTGAGGATTTTCCATGTTAGGTAGGCCGTAGGTATTGAATATGTCCCACAAATGATCTGTACTATGAAGTTCACTAATAAGTCAATATTTTCCACAGTTTCTTATTTGCTGAACTGCAGATTGTCAAATTTTTTTGAGCAGAAGGACATAGAAGATATAACAGCACATGCACATCAGATGTGTTATCTTCAAGGCTTGCATGGCTACATAAATATATCAAGCATGTACAATGGCCAATACCTAATGCAATCATGCCAGTGACTGTATGAGAGAGGGACTCGCCAAGATAAATACAGACTAGACTAGGTAAAGAAAAACCATGCAAAGTATAGATACCCCACGGCCTTATAATTAATCTGATCAGTGATGTTTGTTTAGATCACACAATCAGGAATACCTTAAGGCCCTAAAATTGATCAGATCACTGATGCTTGTTTAATTAATAAGATGAAGATCCGCAGCCAAAAACCATTACCAAACTTCAAAGATCTGAACGGAAAAAAGAAATATGCTCTCTTGTAACAATCACGATGAATATAAAGTTTCTAAGAAACAGGCGTACAACAAGGCTAAGAGAGCACAAACAAACAGCTAAATTTTATCTTAACAATAACATGAACTCATATTTGTCCTCAAAGCATAAAAGCAAATCCTGAAGATATAAACCCTTCCAAGATCTAAGATTTCGTGTAACCAAAAGGAAAGAAGAATTACAAAAGCGAAAAGCAACAGTAGCTAAGAACTTAATTAAAAAGAGATTTGCTTGATATAGCAAATGATCGGACCGAGATGCTTGATTCCCCAGAAGAGAAAAAGACTTCCTTTTCTCAAGTCTCAAAAGTTGAACTGAAGTACTTCACTCAAAACCAAGAAAGCTTCCAAATCTCGCACTTGGAAACTAGACCACACCCTCCTTGGCTCCACACACGTATCTTTGCTAGGAGAAAATTCGCATCTTTTCCTCTTTTTCCTCCCTTTCTAAATTTTCTTGTCTCGCCTTGTTGGTGATAATAATGATGATGGCTTCTGGGTTTTGTTGAGTGGAGTTGGTGGTGATGATAATCACGAAAGGAGAGGGTGATGTGGGAGCAATGATGGTGATGGAGAAGGTAAGGTGGTGAAGAGGAGGGCATGATGATTGCTGTTGGGCTCTAGCGTTGAAAGAAAGACAGAAACTCCAAGGTTTTCTGTGCACTAGCTCTCTCTCTCTCTCTCACACGCACATCCCATTGTCAGAGTGTGAAAAAGAAAGAAAGAGAGACGCTGAGTGATGACGAAGATCATTGTTTAAGCCGAGAAATTTTCTTTTGAATAAAATACACGCTTTTAGACGATGAAAAAGAAATAGTACAAAGGTTGACATCATAGCGCGTGCAGCAAGTGCAATCAAGTTACGAACAAAACCCTAGATAGAACTCTTAAATACAAACAACTTAGTCTTGGTCTGCCATTCTTTCTCGCTTTCAAAGTCAATGTGTAGCATATAATCTCTCTAAATCATGTAAAACTTGTTCTTCTATGTCTGTTAGTGGATACACTGGTGAAGTATAACAATCAACTTTTGACCTTATGGCAAAAAGTTAAGAACATTTCTTCATAGCAGATCTTGGACTGTTTTGCATATAGTTTGTTAATAAAATGACATGAAATAGTATTTTTAATATGAAATGTTTCGTATAAAACATAATGAGTCAATTTTTAATATATGTATTCGCTTTATTTATATTGTTAATTTTATTAAAATTTTAATGAGACTTACATTAATTTTGAATTGTTAAGAAAATTACTTAAATTTTTATCAAAAGTTTAGGATGCAAAGATGATAGCCATATAAGAAGTCAAAGATTTGAGCACCATGCAATTAGAAGAATTAGTGGGATCATTCCTCACTTATGAGATGTGGATGAATGATTTGCATGAAGAGAAAAATAACTCCAACAAAAACAGGTGTAGTGTTTAAAATCTCCTAAGATGATACAAGTAAGTCAATGAGAGCACTTAAAAAAAGAAGTAACTCATATGTAATTCATGATTAACAATGAGAGCACTTAAAAAAAGAAGTAACTCATATGTACTTCATGATTAATGATAACGATAAGGTACCCTTTTACTTAAATACATGTGATGATGATGATGATGATAATTGTAATAATGACTTTTCATATGATGAATTAGTTGAATGCCTAAGGGTCATGAGATTAAAAAGAAAGAAATTATATTCCAAATAACAAGAGACTTCAAAGCTCTTAGATGAATACATGATTGAGAATGAGAAACTAAAATATGATAATGTATAACTTGGTAAATTCTAAGAATGTGGTTGTTGGTAATGATAATGAGTATGATTTGGTACTTGAGAATGAACATGTTGCATCTTCTAAATCTGTAAAAAAATCACATGATCATCCATCATCCTCTAGGTCCCAAGCAAAGGGAAAGTTGCATACATATATATGGTTCAAAATCTAAACCTAAAGCTCAAAATCACCTAACTAAGAATAACCTAACTTCTATACAAACTCACAATCTCACTCTCTAGCATTTAGACCTCATATGGTACATACTCATATCCTATATATGTATGAATATAAACAAAGAAACATAACTTACACACATCTAAGGGCTTATTACTATCCCAAAAGAGCTCATAATTTCTATAAAATGAGACTTAGGAACATAGATGTGTACAAAACCTATAGAACTCATTATCATTCATACAATAAAAATATAAGATGTTACTTTTGGGGAGATTATGGGTACGTTCAAAAGTTTTGTTTTATTAAACAAAGGTTGTTAAGTAAGATTTTATGAAAATGGGGTGAAAAGAAAAGTGCCCCTAATAACTCACATTTTTATGAGTACTTAGAACATATTAATTTCTTTACCTCAAAGGTAAATATTAAAAGGCATCAAATGAATAGAAGTAATTAATATTACCTCTTTTGATATCAAATGAAGATATACTAATTGTATATCTAAAAATTAATTTTAAAAGAAATATTACTAAGATTCCCCATATGAATCAAGCAAGTATATTGTTGACCTAAGTGAGGAAGAAAATGAAGTAACCATTGGTGGTATAAAAAAGAGTACATACTTGCTTTAATATTGATAGCATTTAAAGTTTATGCATATTTTAAGGAGAAAGCATACTATATGTATTTAGGGGGAAAAATAGATTAATCATTGAAATTGTTTTATGAACATTAGAAGAATTTCTAAGTGATTTAATAAATGTATTTGCATGAACTCCTTACTCCCACAGTATAGTTTTTGAAAGGGGAAGGAAAGACATCTATTGTTCCTTTTGATATTCATAGCTTTATGTATCATATACCCTTTTTAATGTGCATAAAAAGGGAGAGAGAATGATGATATAGAAACTTAATCATTTAATGATGCATGAATTAAGGAGTATTATGTATTACATGTTGTTTTATATTATGAGAGAACTAAGAATGATCTATGGCAATTTAATTTGATCTAAGGCTAATTAATATATTTTTTAATGTAATTCTTATCTTGTTTATTTCAATACTTTAATGGCTCAATCATTGTATGATCCTTAGTACTTAGGTCTATCGCATATAATATTTTATAATTAAGAGGACATTTGAAAATTGTTTAAATAAAACCTTTTGATGTATTAAGATAACCTTGTGAAATTTTTGGAAATCTATTTGAACCAAGTGTTTATAATATAATGGATTTGGAAGTTTGAAGAAAACTTAAAATAATGTCTGAAAAATGTTTTTAAGTGCATTGGTTAACCAATGCAGCTTACAAGTCGACCAATGTAGGGTTTTGGTGTATACTAATCAACTAGTGTCTCAGGGCCTGTTTGGTATTGATTTGGTTTTTTGTTTCTATTTATATTAAATTAGTTTTTTATCATAAATTACAACCAAAAAGTTGTTTTCTTCAGTTTTTTAAATTATAAATATCAACCAAATATGTTTATGTTTTTCTTAAAATAATAGAAACCAAAAACAAGAAATAGAAACTAAAAACCACAATAAAAAAGTGATACCAAACGACTCTTTCTT
>JAOXYD010000008.1:10276991-10289750 GCA_028565735.1 Pinacopodium congolense
AATTTGTAAGGTTATTCTTGAGCCTATAAAAAGGATTTGAGAGGTTATTCTTGAGCCTTAGAAAAAGGAAGAGAGGTCATTCTTGAGTCTTGAAAAAGAAAAGTGGGTTACCCTTGAGCTTAAAAGGGTTTGTAAGTTATAATCAATTTTACATTTATATTTCTTTTCTTACTTTCAATAATTACAATTGCTTTTTATCTTATTTGATTCATAATTATTTATTTAGATTTCTCAAATTATTATTGATTTTATTCTTGTATTTTTACTCAAGATTTTCTTGGAACTTAATTCATCCCCCTCCCTCTTAGGTGTCATTTAGGACCAACAAAAACTTTTTTAAAAATTTCCAAAACTTTTCAAATATCTCAAAACCATTTCTTATGGCTGAACATTTTGAACAAGCTTTCTACATTGGATCATCATAAGGATTTCCCCATGGTTAACGTTACGTGTTGGTTATGTAAGGTAAAGGCTGAGTTGAGGGATTATTTATTGTTTCACTATTCCTACACGAAGTTCTTATAGGCAAAAATACAAAGGCTCTGTAATGATTATACTCATTTAGATGATTGGAACTAAATTGTTTAGTGGGCAAGCCATGTTTGTCACCTATATCAAGGAGGTCATACAGTGATTAAATTTTGTTTTAGCTACACAGTATATTCGATTTGGAGGGAGCATAATAGCATCATTCACGTTATACGAAGGCGATGCTACAAGGAGTTTGTAGCGAGCTTGATCGCTTGGACCTAATAGATTTTGTGTGCACAAGTGCCTCTTCTGGATTATTCCCAATCACTAATGGAAAATTGGAACTTGTGAACTGAGTAGCTTTGATGGAGCGAATGTGATTATCTTTTACTTTGTTTGTATATCAAGCTACTCGAAGTGGTAGTTGTCTGGAAACCTTTTTTTTTTGTCTAATTTGTTGTCAAATAGGCATTGAACATGGTGATATAACTTTTAGCACTTTAAATGCTTCTTCTCCTAACTTTTATTTAATTTATTGATTTGATTTTTAAAAATCTCAAAACCATTTTTATCATAAAAACTTAACTCCATCATACTAAAAAATTTCTTCAAAATATTTTAGCATATCAAGAGGGTGTTTTTTAAAACCTTCCCTAAAAATCCTTTTGATTATGAAAACAAATGCAAAAATCATAATATATAACTTATTAGACAAACATTCTATAAAAAAATCCTAAATGCAAATATCATGAAAATTTTGATCAAAATGTAATTCAAACATATATGATGATTAAGTCTTTAAGAACATTAAGAATATTAAGACAATATTTACAAACAAAAATTACAAACGTAAACCTATTCAACCTTAATCTCTTTAATCTTAACCTTTCATCTTTATATTACTCTCAGTGTTGATATTTCTTAAGTTCTAATTTTTATTTTCCTCATTAAACATCAACTTTGAGCTCCAATATGATTTCATACATATCATCCTAATTCCTATCTTTCAATACAAATAAATCATTAATGAAAATTATGTTTTGTGATCATTAAAACCATTAATTGAAACCTCCCTTGGTTCAATACCACCTAGAGCAGTGTTATTTCAAAGAAAAGCTTATGCATCTTCTATCAATACCACTCTCTTATTTGCCTCTGTTGAAATATCATCTAGTTGTTGATGAATTCTGGTAATTGCCTCCTTAATTTGATCCATCCGAGTAGAGAATTATTTGGTTTTATCCTCTAAAATGACATCTATAACATGTTCCAGCCTTGCCACCATATCTCGAATTGCTTCTAAATTTTGATTCCCCAACATTTTGCTCATAAAATGCCTTTAACTTGGCTATAATATCCACTATTATAGGGTCTAGTTTTGAGGTTAAGTATTTTGCTTCACATTCCTGTAATGCAATCAAGATCCCTTACTTAATTCAACAAAGTTCCTACTAAAAAACTTTGATAGTGTAACCTAATTACAAGTGGGATAGAAAAGGGACTCGACAAATAAAGAAATGCAAATAGCATTAATGTTAGAATTCTCTAATATAATTATTATGTAGGGGACTATTAATTTATAAAATTTTCCTTGTATCCTTATTGTTATGTAAGGGATTATTAATTTATAAAATGTTCCTTGTATACTTAAGCAACAAAATAAATAAGTAATGGATAAGGACATAATAGTTTATATGCAATTTTAGGTAGTTAAATCCAAACTACCTTAGAATATATCTAAATCCTTACATGATAGACTTTTATTACAGCTAACAAACATGTAAGCTTATCCCAATTGACCTGCTTACGTATGTCTTTAACTATCAACTACCAAAAAACTGTCAATTTCTTACTGTTAATTATCAAATATCAAATCTAACATGTAGGCAAAGTGATCCTAGTTTTTCTAAAAGTTATTTAGTATAATAATTCATCTAGCATAAGGCTGTGCATAAGTTTAAATTGTCAACTTATATTTTTTAACATTTTCCAGCACCCAAGTTTAAGATGGCCCTTAAGGAGGGGTAAAATGGCATCATTATGTTTAGGCTATTTAAATTTATAATTCTTTTTCTACCTTTGGGTAGAAGTAAAATGGCACTTTTTAAAAGGTTTTACTTCAATAATCATATACAAATATCATTCTTTATGCTTAACTCAAATATGCAAATAGCCTACTAACGTATGAGAGCAGTTTTGTATATAAACAAATATTTAGAATGTTATAGTATCTTGATCGAAAGCTTAATTCGTCACACATAGACAAGAAGACATTCTTATGCTTGTATTGGTGGGTACGACATGCTTTGGTAGCACTCTTTGTTCTGTTAGATATTTTAATGTATATTCACGGAAGTTGATGGGTAAAGAAAAATATATGCATATGATAACAAATTATATTAGAATGATGATTGAATTGCAAATTATTCGAATGATCCAACCTAATTACGAAATGATTAAACCAAGTGCTATTCAATTGATTAACCTTATTGGTTGAAGAGTAAACACCACCTCAAGTTGATTTAGTTAGAAAAAGATTTTCTAAAAAGAGTGTAGAAAAATGCTTATCAAGGAAGGAGATTGATTTATGCATGAGAAGATCTAGGAAGCATTTTTAGGTGATTGATTTACATGCTTCAAATTTTCATTTAACGGGCTATGCAATTTCTTTTCAAAAGTCTCATGTCAATTAGCATGCTTCCTAATTTTCCATAAATTACTCTAAGAAATGACTGCCATATCTTCTACCATTCACTCTTTCTTCCATTGCCAAAAGTAATAGACATTCCTAAAATTTCACAAATAATTAGGTACTACTTTTTGATATGTTATGCTCCAATTTAATCATGTCTAGTGGAGTTTAATTGTTAGCTATTGTTGCTAAAACAAAACCAAATATGAGACCCCATCTGATAATAGTTGTAATGGAATTTTAAGTGGTGTTTGGTATCCATTTCATCTTCTATTTTCTATTTTTGTTTTAAAAAACACAGAAATTAAAGAATAAAACATGTTTGCTACATTCTAGTTTAATTTTTTATTGTTAAAATTAGAAAATTCAAAACTAAAATAAGGAAACTAAAAAAATTATGTTTTTCTACATTTTGGAAATAGATTTTCGAAACACAATTTTTTATAGTGAATAATTAACATAATTTATTAATGAATATATATTTTAAGGCATATAAAAGTGCTTTAATATAAGAATTTGAATTTATTTCATATTTAATTTTTTTAAAAAATAAATAGAAATTTTATATTTAGTTTTCATTACTAAATTAGTTTTTTTATCACAAATCTCATTCAAACATGTTTTTATTTCCATTTTTTATTACAAATATCAACCAAATATATTTTTTGTTAAAAATGTAAGCCAAAAAAATTTTTGTTTTAAAGAAAACGTTAACAAAAAAACAAGAAGTATAAACAAAAAATCGCAATAAAAAAACAAAAGTGATGTCAAACGATCCCTTAAGTGCCACTACTTCTAAAAGATATTAATAGGTTTACCAAATTTGAATGATTAACGAAGATCAGTAATTCCAAGCCCACTAACATAATTTGGATCTGTTCGTCTACACCTACCAAGTGTCAAATTCAATTGGTAAAATGATTTTGGAAGTACTATCATCTCGGTGTTTACTCTTGAAAGGAAAATTTTTACTTTTAAGGAAGAATGATCTATTAGCATTTATTTCTTTTTATTTATTTATGGCGGACTCGTTGGATTAATCTAAGTTACCTATTAGGAGATAATCCTTTCCTAAATCCTTTTGCTCATCTTACTCAAGTGAGATTGTACATGTTCCTCTTGAATATAAAGATCAAATGTTAATCATTAAAAGTTTTACATAGCCTTGAGAATGAGTATTAATTACACAAAAGACTAGGGTAGAACATATAATAAAAAGATAAAGATGAAGGGTCATTCCACAGCAATATTCACCAAATTTATTGTTCTTTCCTCAATTAATTGACTTAAATTAAGGGGCGTTCATTAAGGGGAGAAACATAAGTGATAATATATTGCTTATTTAAGAATTCTTTAAAAAATATAGCAAGAAAAACTCTAATAAAAATTGTGCTATCAAGATATTTTTTCAGAAGGCATATGATTATGTGATATGGAAGTTTTTTTTTGATACTTTGAAAGCATTTGGCTTCCCTCATCAATTTATTGGGTTGATCAATTTGTTGCAAAAGTCAAATACAATATCCTAATCAATGGGGACCTTAGAAGCTCATTAAAGGTAAAAGAGGCTTAAGGCTCCTAATCTATTTACCTTAATGATGGAAATACTTATGGATACATAAAGCATGTAATCCTTTGAGTGGAAAATTCATATTTCATTCTAAATGTAAGAATCTCAAAATTTGCAATATTTTATTTACAGATGACTTAATCTTGTTATCTAAGACCGATTCTCATTATATTATGAATTTGATGATAGCAATAAGCTCCTTTAAAGAGTTATTTGGTTTAGTAATTAATAGGGACAAAAGCTCCATATAGATCTCGACTGGTGCTCAACTAAAGTATGCTTGGATTGAAACCTTGACAAGCTTTAAAGTGGTTAAATCCTCTTTGATGTACCTTGGCATTCCTTGGCATTCCTGTATCTACTAAGAGGCTTACTAAAAGAGACTTCTTGCGTTTAATTGGAAGAATATATAAAAGACTATCATTGTAGAGTAATAAAGACTTTTCAAGTCTAGATAGAGTTCAGCTAATCAAATATGTTATTAATAATCTCATATGTATTGGTCTGAATATGTTATGCTACCAGCTATGACATCAAAACTATTGAACAAGCCATGAAAATATTTTGTGGGCTAGTGATCATTACAAGAAAGCTATAGCCAAGGTCAAATGGAGTGAGATATGCTTACCTAAAGATGAAAGTGGTTTAGCCATTCCTTCTATTAAAATCGCTAATAAAGTTTTGTTGGCTACATAGGTCTAAAAAATTCTTACAAATAAAGAAGCCTTACGGCTGAAATGGGTTCATGCACATTACTCACATAATGATAGCTTTTGGAGCTTTCAACCTAAGTATCATACTCCTTGGAAAATGATGAATTTGATAAAACTGAGAGATGTACTAAGGATGTTGATCAAAATCAGGATTGCTAATAGTAGACCAACATTCCTCTGGTAAGATTTCTAGATAGATTCGAGTTCTTTAATCTATAATGATGGACTTATTCCATTTAGAGATCTCATTGCTTCAAATGGAACACTTTATAAAGTATTTACAAGGCATAAAAATCTATTCTAATAGTTACAGAGCTCTACCTTAAGGGAGAATATCCTAAAATACAGACTAAACTCAAATGAAGAGGGTGAGTTTCTTTGGCTAAAACAACAATATGGAAAGTTTAGTAATCACTCTTACTGGAACTACTTCAGGACACATTTTACAAAAGTCATTTACTCTAAGGTGGTATAGATAGAGTAGACAAATCTAAGAGTTCCATTTTGTTTCTGGCTAGATTTAAAAGACAGATTAAACACGCTGGATAAAATGAACAGATTCCTTAACATCTCAACCACTTGTGTTCTTTATAATAAAGAAAATGAGACGATTTCTCATCTAGTTTTTAGGTGCAGGTACTTTAACAACATATTGAATCATGTTAAAAGACTTTGCAACATTAGTGCTATAAATTCTTGCTTGTTAAGCACCGTCTTTTAAATACTCAACTTTTCCAAAGCATCTGTTCAATTAAGGAGCAATGTTTGCAAGGTATTGTTAATATGACTAGATTGCAAGCTATGGCACATGACTTTGTTCTGGAGTGTAGTGGGGTAATTCGAAAAAAATGGAGATGGTGAGATATAGAATGATCTCTTGGTTGAATTGTAATTTGTTTGTTCCTACCTTTGTAATTGCGTAATTCCTCTTTGGTGTTGAGTTGAAGAACGATGTTGTCCAATTGATTTCAAGCTGTTTTGTTATTGGTGAACTAATAAGTCTTTATGATAAGTAGCATTGTTTTGGTTCTTAAGCCTATATGTACAAAAGTGGAACTATGGTTGGTGTTGAATTTGTCTCCTAGTCTCCTTGTAACTCCTTTGTGAAATGTAACTTGCTTTTATTTATTCAATTTGATTTTTTAATTAAAAAACCTCAAATTAATTATTGCAAGTAGTTTGGTAACAAGGGAACTAATTTTGATGTTAGCATAATTCGATCCCCAAATTGGCTAAAATTGGTACAAAGTATTTAATTATCTATAATCATTATATATAGAATATAAAAAAATTATCTTATTTTTTAGTAACACTTTATTAGACATAACAATTTTTAAAACTCATTTCTAGGACATACCTTTAGGTTCAAAAACTTTTTAAACTTCCTTTCCATATTAATGTTTTGTCATATAGCAAATTATAAATATGTGCTAAACTAAAAGAAATTGGACTTGGTAACATTGTCACAAAAACGTACCTAAATGAGACATGTTTGAGCCACATCTAGGCCTACAGAGGACTTGTCCAATTGAAAGCTTCATTACATTTCCACAGAAGTTTTGCTGAAAACAAACCCAATTAGGAGGTTTTCTGGGCCATCAAAACACATCCAAGCTCAGTCCATATTTCACGCAAGACCCCATCATCCGGATGAAAACACTTATCCTAAGATCGACCGTTGCAAATCATCCACGAGTCTCACTTAAGGCTAGTCTCGCTCTCCTGCGGTCAGTGGGTCTGTCACACTTTTTCCTCTGGACTTCGAGGGGAGTTCTGATTCAGAGCACAAGCGCACAATTACTCTCAAACTCTCCCCAACGGCCGAAAACAGACAAACAACCCACCATGACAGACGACGACCACCATCACCACCACCACAACCGGCCACACCGGCTCTCACTCCCTCCCAGGTCCGCCACTTTCACCTCCATGTCGGCCGCCGCATCCTCCAGACCCTACCCTCCCTACCCATCAAATCAGGCCACGACCCCAACCCCAACTCCATCGAAACACCGTCTCTCTTCTTCCCTCTCCTTTCCCTCTAAGACCGTGCCGCCCTCCGCTGTCTCCTCTTCGAAATCATCACTCTCATTTCTCTTCCTCCTCCTCTTCTCTCTGCGCTCGCTGTACTCTCTCCTTCCCTTCCTGCGATCATACCCTTCGTTCTCCTTGTTTCCTTTTTCTTTCCTTGTTTCTCTCTTATCCTTCCTTCTCTCTCTGGCGTTCTCTCTCCTCTCTTCTCCCTCCCCTAAAACCCCTTTTCACTTCAAAAACCCCAAACAACCCATCTTCTCTATTTCTTCAATTTCCCCTTCTCAACACAGGCTTTTGCTCTCGAAATCGATCTTGCTGGCTGTTGTTTTCCTCCTCAGATTTCAAGCGCTCAGGTATTGTGGTACTGCAGCTATGATTCTTGCTGAATTGTCTGGAAATGTTGCTGCTCGATGTTTTTCTGAGAGGAGAAAGCGTAACACGGGCGTGAATCGGAGTGCGTCTGGTAATGGTGGTAAGACTTATGGGTTTTTGGCGCTTTTCGTTGCGTTGCTCTTGTTATCGATTAGTTGGGATCGGATTGATTGTTTTCCGCTATCGACCTCGTTTGTTGAAAAATATGGGGTTTCTGTCTTTCCTAGGGAGAGTTGTGTAAGAATTTGGCCTATGTTGTTGCCATTTTTGTCTGGCTTCCTGGGGTGTTACGAATCTGTTTCGATGAATTGGGGAACAATTAGGCAATTGGGCCAAAAAAGGGTTCGGTTGATTTCGCTGTTTTATACTACTGCTTTGCTGTTTACTCCTGCTGTTGTGAGTTTTGCAATGTTAGAGCGAAGTGATGATGATGTGTCTATGTGGAAATTGGGTTGGCCTTTGGCTAATACCGTTGTTTTTGGAGTGCTTTTGTCTGAGAATTACGGTGATGCGAAGGAAGTTAATGCAAAGGATTTCCAGAGGGAGTTTTTGGTTACATTTGTCTGTACAGTTGTTTTGGAGCTGTTTTATTTCCCTGAACTTTCACTTTGGGGGATTTTGCTAAGTGGAGTCTTGCTGTATATTGCTGTTAGGAAGTTGGATCCTATTTATTCAAGTTATATGGAATTGGGTTTGGAATCATCAAAGTCATTTAGTTCTTTGATTGTAAAACCTAGCCGCCATATTTTAAGTGAGAGAAAGTCTCGGAAGATTGCTTTTTTTCTTATGATTAATACGGGTTTTATGGTTGTTGAATTTGTGGCTGGGTTCATGAGCAACAGTCTCGGATTAATATCAGATGCTTGCCATATGTTGTTTGATTGTGCTGCTTTGGCAATTGGTCTTTATGCTTCCTACATTTCACGTTTGCCGGCCAATTCTGAGTTTAACTATGGGCGTGGGAGGTTTGAGGTACTGTCTGGATACGTTAATGCTGTTTTCTTGGTTCTTGTTGGTGCACTGATTGTGGTGGAGTCGTTTGAAAGGATTTTGGACCCCCAGGAGGTATCAACTAGTAGTTTGTTGGCAGTTTCAGTTGGGGGACTTTTAGTGAATGTTATTGGTTTGGTCTTCTTTCATGAGGAACATCATCATGCTCATGGTGGTTCTGGATCATGCTCTCATTCTCATGCCCACTCTCACGCTTGCTCTCACTCTCAGTCTCACTCTCCCTCAGATACCCATGCTCATTCTCATACACATACTCACTCCCAGTCTCATTTTCAATGGCATCATCATCACCATTCACACAATCATGTTGCACATGGAAAGGATCATAAAGATATCTCTGTTTCTGATGACTGCCATGAAAGTTCAATATCTGATCATCATGACCATGATGATCACAAGCACCGGCATAATCACCTAAACTGTGCTAATCATGTCCATGATCACCATGATCACCATGATCACTTGAACCATAAAGATGCCAATGAGCATGATAATCATGGTGATGCACATAAGTATGTCAAGGGAAGCTTAACCCATATTCACACCAATTCTCAGCAGTCAGATTACGAAAGTGATTTTTCTTCTGGAAGTAGTGGTTTACAGCAATCAAAAGTGGCATCCAATGAGAAGAAAAAAGAAAAGCATCACCATGTTCACATTGACCACAACATGGAGGGAATTTTTTTGCATATTCTTGCAGACACCATGGGAAGTGTTGGAGTTGTTATATCGACCCTCTTAATTAAGTACAAAGGATGGCTTGTTGCCGACCCTGCTTGCTCAATATTCATTTCTGTTTTGATTATATCTTCTGTCATTCCATTACTTAGAAATTCTGCTGAGATTTTGCTACAGAGAGTTCCTCGGGCTCATGAGAAGGAGATAAAAGAAGCAGTGAATGATGTTATGAAGATTAATGGAGTGCGTGGCATTGCGAACTTTCATGTTTGGAGTTTCACCAACACAGATGTTATTGGAACTTTGCATCTTCATATTTCAGCAGAGGCTGACAAATCATCTTTAAAGGAACTTGTTTCACACATATTTCTAGATGCTGGAGTTAAAGATTTGACTATTCAGGTGGAATGCGTGCAGTAGATATTACAGTCAAGGTTGACCAATTACACTGTAATTGGAGAAAAGCTGACTTTCACCTTAATCACGGGGTATGGTTGCCACTAAGCGTGGCTCATGAACTCAGTGGGCCAAATAAAGGTTACCTGTTTCTTTTACCAGTACTCGTGGGTTGAATCGTGTCTTTGCTATGTGGCGCCAAAGAAGATGGACTGTATCAAGTATTGGAGAGATTAGCATGCTTGTGTTTGCTGTTTTCAACTTCAGGGTTCATGACTGCACCAGTGAACGCTACCAAACATGCATTCGGTCAGCTAACCAACATCAACAGAAGCAAATGGTGATTGTAACATTCAAGTCTTCTGTTTGGGAAGCACTTAATCTAGAAATTATGTATTTGCACAATGCTCGCGGAGCCAGGTAAGAGGGATGAACTAATAACACTAGTGTTGGATATAATGCATATTCATAAGGTAAAGGAAATAAGAAGGCTCAATGCCCTGAAACATTTTGGTGTCACTTAGAAGCAAGGTTTTAAATATAGGACCGGTGTTAGATTTGGTTTTGGTACAGTATTATATCAGTACCGAAACACGATAAAAGTCTGTAAATTTTATAAAATTTACAAAATAATTTGTGTATATTGTACTACTTATTTTTAATTTTATTTTAATTATGTTTTAAAATTTTAAAAATAATATAAATTTAACATATTAATCATTATATATTTATTTCTATTAATTATAAATATCAAATAACTACACATAAAATTCATTCAATTTAAATATAAAATTTAATTAATAAAATCAAAACATTAAATAATAATAATAAAACTATAATTATAAGCATTATAAAATTATAATTATAAGAATTTAGATATATTCATTTAAATGTATTTAATTAATTGCATTTAAATATCATTCAATAAAAGCAAAATATTGTACCAAATAATTTAAATATTTTAATTAAATTTTAATATTTTTTAAAAAATTTAAATCTTAATACTATTAAACCTTCATTAATTAAATGCCACATATTAGGAAGTGTACACTTTCCAAATTCCTAGGAAAAGAATTAGTTATAATCTCCATCGTCGTGTGATCTCTTTGGCATGTGGGTTCTCTGCAAAATTTTGAATTTCGTTCCGTTTTTCGGCCGGTACGAGGTGTACCAGCCGATACGAGGCGTACCAGCCGGTACCGGCCGGTACGGGACGAAATTTAAAACCCTACATTTTATAACGAAGATAAGGTAAGAAAAAGAACATTGTCATAAAATACTCAAGATATAAGATGTCAAAAGGACTTTGATATCTGTTTTTATAATAAAAATGAGGTAAGAAAAAGAAGATTATCATAAAAGACTCTAAGATATAAGTTGTCAAAACGACTATGATATGTGTTTTTTTTCTTTTTATCCATACAAAGTTTTTTTCCATAGGATTTTTAATTCGTCATTTAGATTTTATATTCACAACTTATTCATTATAAATTTCATTCCGTTTATTATCTATTATAATGGTTTATATATAGTATTAAATTTCAAATTTGAAATTAAAAAACAAATTGGATATTTTAATCTCATCTTTAAACAACTCAGAAAAATAATTAATAAATTGAAAAAATTATTTCTTTCCCAAGTCCTAGAACTAGAAAAAAAAATTCTACATGAATAATCTTCAAATAAATTTGAAATAAAATGGATGTGATAAGATAGAACGAAGTTCAATTTGAATTTCGATTGACAATTATAAAGATTTAATATTGACAAGCCACAACAATTGTACCCATCAAAGCAACTAAAAGAATTATTAAAATGAATTTAAGTGGAAGAAAAAAATCTGTTGATAAATGAATTCCAATTTGTTAAACATTACTTATCAAATCTTGCTCTAGAATCTAGTTTGCTCTTGTAGTCCAAATAATCTTGTACCAAGACATATCTAGGATACTAGTAATTAGTGAAACAAAGCTACTTGTACAAACTAAGTAAGTAACTCCATTCACAACATTGAAAAGATTGAAATCTTTGTAATATTCTTAATCATTCATGAACATCACTTTGAATAGAATTAAAACATTTATAGCTCCCACATAAATAAGGAATTGTTCAACAGCTACAAATAAGAGTTTGATAAAACATAGAATAAGGATATACAAACAAAAACCAAACCTAACGAAAAATTAGAATAAATTAGGTTGGTAAATAATACTACTCCTAGTCCCCCTAATATCAAAGTTACTCCGAGAAAGATTAAAATAAAATCATGTATTGGTCCAGGAAAATCCATTGTGTATAAAATAAGAAATAAAAAATCAAATTATTTTTTTCATGACCTTATTGAGCCGACCAGGAAAAACTTTGTTATATTATATGTGTAATTGAATTACACTTAAATTACTGAAACTAGTAGGATAATTTCGTTCTTTTTGAAAAAAAAAAGAGACTTTAACATTCTACAGTTAAATTTAGAACAAATTCTGAATAAAATTATAGATATATTAATAGATTTGCAAAGCAAATTAGGCAAATTAGGGTGGGATGCGATTCTCGTCAACTAAACATAGTTTTTCTAGTTTTTCTAGTGCATTAATCGAGAAAAATGATGTTCGAGGAGGGGGGAGTTATTGTCTATTGTTGGCCTCTATAATAGAATCAGTAGGGGGCTGAGAGGCAGTGGTTTACCTTGTGGCAAATGTAATCAATTCGAGTCCGCGTATCTCTAACTCATGAACTGTTTACTATTTTTAACTACACTGCAAGTATACATATCGCAACTTATAGTATAATTGATATCGATCCCACGAGGATTGAATCTAGAC
>JAOXYD010000008.1:10289850-10315033 GCA_028565735.1 Pinacopodium congolense
ATAAGTGGCTTAGTTCTCAACCTGTCAAGTCCAATGTCGGAATGGAGATTATGAGGATTATCTTGAGACTTGAGAGTTTTAGTCCAATTGTTAGCCGAGGTATGTAATTATAATAAATAATCAAATAATAAGAATGTTTGTAATCTTATTTCCTATTAATAAAGCACCAACAAAATTATTATTAATTAATAATATAAATAAATATAAGAACTTGATCATGTTATTCATTAATATTATTACATAATAAAATAAAATTTCAAAAAAGTACTTAATTTACTATAATGCTAAAATGATTAGTATATTACTATCGAAATATATTAAAAATTAAAATTTTATTTATATTTTATATAATTAAAAAGATATAAATATTATAAGTTATTAAAAATAAGATATTTATAATTTTATTTATTAACTAAAAATCATCATGATAATTATTTCTTACTTATAAAATATAAATAATATATAATATATAAATTAATCATTTATTTATTGATATTATTATATGATAAATAAAATTTAATGAAATGCTTTGATTTGTTATCATATTAAAAGATATTATTACTGTTTAATCAATATTTTAATTTTTAATAAATAAAATAATATTATTTATCCCATGTTATTATTTTAAATATAAATAATTAATTACAAAGCTTAATAAATATTCATAAATATTATAAATCAACCAAAGTTGAGAAGTATTAATTATCTGATTTATTAAATTTTTAATCATTTATTTTTTATTTAACTATCTTCTTTAAAGTATTAAATGTTTCAAGATTATTAAATAAAATTTATAGTACAAATTGATTTAGAATTTTTTTTGCAAAAATAAAGACTTCTTATAGATTTTTAAAATATAAAAGGTTTTAGCGAAAATAATAAGTCTTGATGAGTTTTACAACAATTAAAACTTTATTTTCAAGGCCTAAAAAATCTTTTGGGACAAGTTCCTGATTCACGTCATAGAACACTTTTTAAAAAAATTTTCTACATACCTGATAAAGTAAACAAATATTTGTTAGATAATAAACTTGTTATTATATAAAGATAAATTAAGAATCCTAATTAGAATTATTAGTTAGGATTACAACTTAAGTTAAGTAGTAGTAGTTTATTCTATTAAAACCTTATTTAGTTAAGTTTCGATTTATAGTTTTCGTTTCCCTTTTTTCTAAACACAAAAATTGAAAAAAAATGATACAGAAACTAATAAAAACAACAACTAATACAGTACAGAAATTAAAAAAAATAGCACATAAATTAGAAAAAAATATACAAAATTCAATACAAATATACAAAAATCATAATTAAAAACCGCAACCAACTACCCAACTAGAATTAGTTGCCTAAGTGTTGTAGGCGAAGTGGAATTTGAATGAAAAAGAAGACAATCAATAATAAAGATGTAGTAGAAGACGAGGAGGCAAAGGTCATGTTCAAGACTAAACTCGCAAAAATCATGGAAGAGGTAGAAGAGACAGAAATAATTCTAATATCAATGAAGAGTCAAACTTTCAACCATAAAATCCAAGAAGACGTAGTAAAGGTAAATCATTTCAACAAGGTCATAGTCGAAGATTCATTACACAATGTTACAATTGCAAAAGATTTGGTCACTATGCAACAAAATGTAAATAGAATTCAAATGGAGATGAAAAAGCAAATTGTGTTGAAATTAAAGAAGAAGATGGGGATGATGAAGTATCTACCTTATTATTAATGTGCAATGGTAACAAAGAAAGGGCTAAGGATTCTTGATGCCTCAACTTAGGAGCTAGCAATCATATGATGGGTAATAAAGATTTATTTTGTAGTCTTGATGAATATGTTAAAGGCAATATTTCTTTTAGTGATAAAACTAAGTTCCAATCAAAGGTAAAGGAGAAATTTTAATTAGATTGAAGAATGGAGATCATCAGTTTATATCTCATGTTTATTATATTCTTGTTTGGAAAACAAATATATTAAGTATTGGACAGCTTTTAGAAAAAGGCTATGAAATAATAGAGATGAGTAAGAGTGGATTGGTTATGCAAAATGGAAAAGGAAGATTGATAGCAAAAGTGTCGATGTCAAAAATCAAGATGTTTAAACTGAAGATTAATCCCATGTGATTAAAGGCTACTACAAATTATTCCTCATGGTTATGGCATCTTAGGATGGGCCACTTGAATTTTGGTGGTTTAGAGCTATTGTCCAAAAAAAGGATAGTACATGGTTTGCCTTTCATAAGTCATCCTAATCAGATTTGTGAATGTTGTATGTATGGTAACCAATCTAGGAAAAGCTTTCTGAAGGAGTCTTTATCTCAAGCTAGACACCCACTCAAATTAGTGCATGCTGATTATGTGATTCTATCACACCAAGTTCATATGGAGAGAACAAGTAATTTTTATTGTTTATTGATGATTATACTTATAAGACTTGGGTTTATTTTTTAAAGGAAAAATTTTAAGAATTTGAAGTGTTTAAGAAATTAAAGCTCAAGCTGAGAATAAAAGTTGGTTATTTAATTAAAGCAATTTGAACTGATCGAGCAGGTGAATTCACATCAAGTAAATTTAACTAATTATGTGAGTGTCTTGGTATTCGACATTCTTTAACAATCCCTAGATCACTTTAGCAAAATGGAGTTATGGAACACAAAAATCAAACAATTCTCAACATGGCTCATAGTATGCTAAAGAGTAAGAGAATGCCAGAGAAGTTTTGGGTTGAAGCCATAGCATGTGTGGTGTATTTGAATCATCACAGTCCCACAAAGAGCCTAATACAAATGACTCCAAAAAAATCATGGAGAGGAAAAAGATCAAGTATTTCACAACTAAAAATATTTGGAAGCATTGGCTATGTTCATGTTCTTGATGAGACCAAAAGCAAGTTGGATGATAAGAGCTAAAAGTTCATATTTGTTAGTTATGCTAAAAATTTAAAAGAATATAAATTGTGTGATCTTGAGAATGGACAAATAATTATTAGTAAAGATGTTGAGTTTGATGAATAAGGCTTAAGGGAGTGAAATGTACCACAAGATGAAATTTATAACTTTCTTCCTTTGTTTAATGAAGTACTTTGTTAAGTTGGCGTGGCAATATTCTGGAGCACCAATGGTTCTCGAACGTGTAAGAGAAATGCTCCACAACTTCTGAATATCATCGACTGCTATGACATCGGAGTCCAAGTATATCACACGTTTAACACATGGACCGAGAATGTCAGCCAAGTAAATTCTTGCGTAGTTTAGCGGGTTGTCGAGAGCTTCCCGAACAGAATATGAGATGAGATTCTTAACAAGTTTTTCGTTGAAGATATAAACCTTGAACTTCAATGAAGGGAATGCAGAGGTCAGAATCTTATGAAGCTCATTGCTCGCACCACTGATGTCTGAATCAGAGGCAATCAAGTGAAAGAAAATGTTCTTGGGGCAAGAAGTGTGCTTTAGAACTGAGTGAATAGCTGCTACGGTACCTCTAAAGTACTCAGGATCAAGTGTCATAGCAATATGGACAAGCCCTGGATGGCAGGACAGTAGTAGGCTATTTTTCCTGGCAATGATAGAACATTCTAGTCCATTCTGATACTCCGGTGCCTCCATGAATGGCGTACCTATCGCAGATTTTGAGACCATGCCATAACTCCCCTGACATGGAACTTCTCGATGAATGGATCGAATAGCGTTTGCTGGAACCAGACACAAAACCAATAAAAAGATGGAGTCAAAAACATGTCTGCAACAACACATTATCAGTGAAAAAAATCCAATACTGTCTTATCTTGTGGTATATGTTTACCATATGCAGAGACCAGAGAGATTTCTTCCTCTATACAAAAAGAGGAAGACAATTTGAAGACATCTTGTGGTATATGTAGACCATGAAGACCGCTAAGCTACAAGTAAAACTCGGTTATATTGGAACTTTCTCCATTGCGTGTCTGCTTGAAACTTCTCATCGATAATATGTAAGATTATTCCAAAGTCTTCCAAGTTAAGATTACATCGTGAACACATGTGATCACATGCCATGAACAGTTTGGTCCTCTTAATTTGTACCAATTCGAGACACGTGACCACGTGGGCATGAGCGAAGGCTAATCGTCTTAGCCTAAAAAGGATCTCACAAACAAATATGAGATGCTGAGAAAGTGGGCAGTATCTACTAACATTCTAGGCAATTCACGTCTAGAGATCAAAATCCTTTTGTTGTTTGTATCAACTTATTTAATTAATGTCCTAATCCAAGCAGACTCAAGATTCAAGTTCAAATTTGTTCTCGATCTCGAGTTTTTTTTAATAGAATAATTGTATTCTTAATCTTTGAGGTTTAACTAATTTTTCAATTAAATCATATAACTTTAAAATTTTCTATTTAAATCATATGCTTTTACATTTGATATCAATTTAATCTTTACATCAATTTGTGTTAACAGAAATCTAACATGAAAGACAAATAAAAGTCACATAGGCAATTCACATAATTAGAAGGACTAGATTAATATTAAACGCAAAGATATATGACTTAAATAGAAGATTATGAAACTATAAGACTTAATTAGAAAACTAGAAAAATAATTGAGAATATCTTATAGAATAAAAGATAAGACTATTTATTTGAATAGGAAAAAAAGTATTTGAGAATAATTCTAACAATAAATCATTATTATAAGAAAAATCGATGTTGAAATGATACCAAAATTTAGAAAAAATCGACTTGAATTTACAATTATTATAAATTAGGATCTTATTCTTAAAAATGTTAGCTTTTATTTTAATGAGTTAATTGAAAGTATAAAAAATTTGAAACTTGTTACTCCCTACGAATTTAGGAAAATATCTTATAAACCTAAACATAAAAATGGAGATATTTATTCCTAACTTAAAAATAATTCAAAGGTATTTTGAGAGAAAATAGAAGAATAGTCCTAATTATTTTTTTTATTTTCCCTTATATAGTAGGAAAATTAGATTTTCTCTTGATATAAAAACGAAATGAAAATTAGGGTTAAATTTTAACTTTAACTATAATTATAATTTAAGCTTAATAAAATTAAATATAATATTTTTATCTTTCAAGTTTCTTAAATTTCAAAATTAATTCCATTTTAATTAAAATTTTCTCCTTAAGTAGACCTTTATATATAATTCTTTAGGTTCCTCATATACTTATAATTATTATAATTTATAATTAGAATTAGATAAATTAAAATATCTTTTAATTTACTTTTACTTCTAAAATTAAATAATTTATAATTATAGTTTAAGATTGAAGCTAAATAATATGTTATAATCATCTAACTATTAGAAATGTCAAAATCATTTGATTTAATCTGTTCATGCATAGTTATAACCTATAATTTAATCCTTTTACCATAAAATATTTCAATAAAAAATAAAATACAAATCTAGTATTTATTCTTACCTCCGTGATTTTTACATTTTTTTTGTCATGTCAATTTTCGTTAATAGAAATTGTTGAAGGAATTAAATTGATGTCAAATGCAAATGTATAAGATTTAAATAGAAAATTTTGAAATTATAAGATTAAATTGAAATTTTAGTTAAAAATTAAAGACTAAAATATGATTTTTCAATTTTATGAGTTGCTTATATGACTCCTACACATCTTTTATGTCAGCTTTTCATTAATAAAAATTGACAAAAAGACTAAATTAGTATCAAATTTTATCTCTTTTTTAATTGATGTCGTATATTGAGGATTGAAATATGTAGTCGGCCAGTGACTACATTACAATTTGGACGGAAATCATAAATCAGTTAGGATTTTGACAAGTTTCCCTAAAACAAATTTCGTGTTCTTTTTCCTTTTAAAATTGAAAGGCTATTAGATTAATGTGCATTTAAGAAGAAGCTTAGAAAGGACATAATAATGGTTAATCTGACCTTGGTAAATGAAGAGAACAACTTCCCTTGAACAATCATGCCACACACTAAGATGGGTCTTTGAATCAAGTCATTAATATAAAAAGAAAAATAAGTCGTACCACCTAATTAAGAATATTATGTTTTAAACTGATACTTTTACGATCTCATTATTAACAATTCTCTTAATAATTTTATAATCTCACAAGTTCCCAATACTAGTCTTTCGTAATAGCCTTATACAGCCCTGTGCATAAAAACATAACCTTTTCAGTATACAGCCACAAGAATGGGTCCAACGTATAGTTTTTGTTCTGCTGAGAAAAAGCCCAGGAAAGAATGTGCAACTATACATACGTGTATACATGCATATATATATATATACATAAATATATATGAGACTGGAAAAAAAAAAAAATTGGACATACGTATGGATTAAGATTAACCTATGTTCTGAACAAACACCTCTCGACTTTACAAATCCTTTTTGTTCTAAACTGAGATCTTTTCCCACTTACAAAGGAAGGTGAATTATAACTCAAACTTCTGGGAACACCCCGATCCATAAAAGAAACCTTGAACTATTAAACGCAGTAAGTAACGAGACTGAAAAGGGTCGACAATGCTCCTACTTTACAAACACATAATTAACAAGGAGATTGATACATCTCTACAAAATTATCATCCATCAGCCTTATGTACACCATGATACTTCAAATGATGCTTTGCCCTTGCAGGATTGTGCACCACTGAGCCAACTCGACTTTCTAAAGGTTCTCACTTGACAATTAGTGTACATCGAAACTGCCTCCGTAAGTTAGGATCTCCAGGGACTCTACAGTAGCAGGAAAATATGCTTTATATTCCTCTGAAAGGTTCGAGAGGCCGGACAGGAAGAATATGAAAGCTATATCATATTGATGATAGGACTCCCCATTTACCTTGAGCCCAAAATAGGTCATGCTAAATTTGTCACGAGGCTGACAAGAATCTGTGAAAGCGCTGTACTCTTACCCTCTCCCGATCATGGAACCTTTGAGATAAATTATACTTCTTCCTCCTTGGTCGGAAAAAGAAATCCTCTGTATCTAGCACATAAGATATCTGCCCCCGAAAAAGATCAATTCAGCACTTTTAAAAAGAAAAACGGAAATGTAACATGAGAGAAGAACTTGGAACAAAAACAAGGCATTAAAACAATGTGAAAAAAACACAAAAGAGATGAAAAAATTTCAACGAGTCTACAATTGAAAATTTCAACACCAAGATGCATACCTTGCAAGAATTGCAGGAAATCTTACACTCCAAACCATTGAACATTTTAACTCCTTCAACGGCCATGCCCAAAGTAGAAGATTCTTCTAGACCTCCATATTTGCGCTTGTTTCTGCTCATATAAATTAAAAGTAGATATTTGCCAACAAAACTTCAGAATCCTTTCTAAGCAACACATTTGAGTACTGTAAGAAGTAACAATATCATTTTCCAACTATTAAGGCAATAAAAACAAGGTTGCCGAAGGCAAAGCTTGTTTGTTTGAATACATAGCAGATAGAAACTAGAGAAGCCTGATCTTTTTAACAAAATTGCTAGAACAACTGATCAGACAAAAAAATTAAAAGCCATGACATGATTTATTCCCTTCTTGACTTCCCAAGCGTAAACATGCAAATTAAAGGGGCTCCTTGTAAAAATTGGGGGAATAGGGATTTGAATGAAGGACATACTCTTTAAAGGAGATGTGGTTATGAGTTACAATATGCTTAATCAACAAGCATTGAAATTACTGGAAGTGGATATCTGATGTATGATGTTAGTACCTGCACAATAACACGTCATGTGGCTCCTTTTTCCCATGAAAGACTGACAGATAATCACTGTACAAGTACGTTGCAAATTTGGGGTCCATGGAAACTTGCAACACCTCTGGCTTCTCAATTACTTTGTCCATCATCTGGATGGACAAACGGGGTGAAGAGGATGACTGAAGCAGCAGCCAACAATTAACCAAGAGTTAATCATGTGAATAATAAAAGTAAAACCTATATGAATAAACAAAAGAAAGAAAGCTGAATTGACTCACAAATTCGAATCGGTATATGTTTTCATCATGAAGAAGGAATCTTGCGTTATCATAATAAATCGAATCAATGAACTTCCCAGCTCTTCGGGATTTCTCATACTCGTGCAATTGAAGAAGTTTATTGTCCATTTCATCAGTTGAAACCGTTTGAAGCTGCAACAGAAGTCATAATTCATATATTTCTACAAAAAGAGAACAAAACATGAATACATGAAAATGAAGTTTAGTACCCAACCTGTTTCACCAACTTGTATATCAACTTGTCCAGAGTGAATAACACATATGACTGATTCCCAATTATAGCTCTGCATTCATCTTCAAATTTTGCATTATCCGCAGATCCATCAAGCAAATTGTACAATGCAGCCATAAATCTACATAAAACAAAATCGATCATCAAAACAGATGCATAATGCCGTGAAACATTAAAAATACAAGCAGACTATAGAACACCTGGCATAGGGATCTGGAGAACCAGAATCCTTAGAAGTTCTCCATCTCATTTCAGCACCAATTGAATTTGTCTTTGCTGATAAAATTCTTTCATAGAGAATCTGATGAATACACATAGTAGTTAATTGACAATGAATTATGAACCATATGAAAAAAGGATGTCCCATTTAGTGTGTTTCATACTTGATGAAGCCGAAAAAGCACATAGAAATCATCATTCCCATAGAAAATTTGAGAATTTTTCCTTTCATCGTCCAGTGAAGCTGATGGAACATGCCTAGACAGAGGCTTCAGGGACAAAAACCGTTCCGACAAAGACCCATCTCCACCAGTAAACTGTGCATCACTTGTTCCCTCAGCTTCACCTTCACTCTCAGCCTTCCCATCAACTTCATCATGCTCAACATCTTCATCTTCTTCCCTGGAGCACTCATCACCAGCAGAGTCACTGCCCGAAGCATCGTCACCTGCTTCAGAAGCATTTTCACTGTCCTCGTCATCAGCATCTGCATCAGCATCATTTTCTTCTCTAGCATCTCGACGATGAGAGTCTTCTCCATTGCCAATATCATTCTGCTTGCCTTCATTGCTATGTTTCCCCTTAGGAATAGCCTCCATAGTAGCATCTCCATAGACCACAAAATTGTCCTCACAATCACCATTTGGAGATAACTCACCCTCCTCTTTTTCAATTTTGGATGGACCGCAAGATTCTTCATGGTATCTACTAGCTTTAGAGGAGTCGACTGATATTCCATTTGTGGCTAAGACTGATTTTGCAACACCAATCTGATGAAACAAGGGGATGGAAATTGATAGTATTCAGTTAAGAAGAGCATGTCACTGAGCAGAGAGAAATCTCAACCAATTGATTTTACAGACATACGTACATATATATATATATATGGGGAAACTACTAAGCAAAGAAAAACCAAACCATTTTGGCATAAATCATAACACATAGCATCTTTAAATTATAAGATACATACCTCAAGTGGAAAGCCACTATCAATACCAGATTTGAGTTTGTAGTCAGCTGTAGCAATGCAAGCAGGCATAGATGGAAGTGCACCAGATCCTTTAAATGTCAATATTCCGAAATACCAAAAAAAATGTTGAATAGAACTTGATAACTGGAATTTGTAAAATAACAAGTATCAAGAACAGTACATGTAGACTTGAATCAATTCAAAACAGACCTGCCATCCCGTTAATGCTGGTTCCTGCATGACCATCTTCTGCTCCACTCATATGGGATGAGTTGGTATCAGTCATTCCCTGAACAGAGGCAACTTGTCGAATATATCCAGATATTCTGTCACTCATATCAGTATCCTTGTGCTCTCTTTCCATTACCTGTCTACTTGAGGTTGGATTGTCTTTGAAAGCATTATCTGATTCAGGAAAATTAGCTTCCTTCGGTGAACCGTCTCCATTTGCAAGACTTGTCTTGCTAAGGTCTACCATTTCAAGTGAAATGTTTTCATCTCCATTAGCAGATGATTTTGGTTGGTTATAATTCAGTACAGTAGGATCTGCACAAGGGCTTCCACCATTTTCGGCAATGGTTGATCCACCACAGTTCATTGCAGGACCCATCTTCCTTTCTTCATCTTCAGAACTTTCCATGCCACCGGGATGACGAACAATGCCCAACATAGGTTCTACAAATCCAGTCCAGAGCCTCATAACTTTATTCAATTGTTCTTTGGTTGAGCAAACTTCTTCACAAGAATATTCGACAAGTTTATGCAGGTCTTCATGAATGTTAATGTCACGATATTCATATTCCAAATGTGGTAGCAAAGGCTGTCTGTTACCAGCAGCAAATGCAAGGAGGAGTTCATCCTCCTGCTGCTGCTTATCTTTGAATTCCTTTATTTCAGTCACCATCGCTGTGTTTCAGAAAACAACCAGTCAGCACAACAAGGATAATAGTACAAAAGAAGGCATAGAATACAGAAGTATGTTTGCTGCACCACCAATAGTTTAAGATTCCAATAATGAGATCCAGATAACTGTCTTCCAGGTAATTCAGCCATTAGACCAGGTAATAGCTAATATCATATTTCCACTCTTCTACATTAATTAGCTTTAAATTACAAAAGAAACTGTAAGTAAAAATTAGTCCTTGTCTACTTAACATCTGGTGATATTCTGGAGTACACGGAATTATAGCTGCCATACCCACATATATGGTGAATCATCACTTATACTCTCCAAAAACTAACAGTAGTTCACCAGGTATTTCCCAATTCCCGACTCATTTATATCCTACAACTTATTATATCACAGATTTGTTTATATGGCTGTCCATCCCACACTATAGTGCATAATGTGTGTGTTTTCCCATAAAAAGGTTCTATGGAATGCCCTACATGTCAATCCATTACTGACAATAGAACTAACAAACATTCACCTAGATAAAGAGCTCAAGTACAAAAGGCATGTAAAAACCATGCACAGTATTGGTGAATAATAGAATTTAGCCCACCTCTTGTGCTCAAGTTCTTTGAATCTTGTTGCTTGAAATAGAAACTGCGATGATCCAGAGATTTGAAGTGGTTCTTAGCATAAATTTCTGCCCAAACCTTGTTAAAATCTAATCGGCACCTAGTCCACTCCTCTTGTTTCTGCTTCAATCGTGTTAATATAACAGGTAATGCTACGGATGGGTTTTTACGCAATATGTCCATCACATCAAGGCCGTGGTCACCATACAATCGCTCAATACATCTTAAATTTAAAGCTGCAGGATGTATTAAAGGCATCAGGTAAGCTGGTATTAGAGAAATTTTAAGATGAAAAAGTCTGCCTAAAGCAAGCTAGTTAATCTCAAGTTGAATCCGTTTAAAACTATCCCCTCAGAACAAACCAGTAAATTGGTCTTCAATGCGGAATGGAGTCTCTATTTTATTCTCATTGATGCTGTTGAGTAACTCTTCCGTGCGTTTAGCAGCAGAGCTCACAGATTCCAACAACATATCCAGCTCAAATCTAAAGGGAAAATGGAAATATCATCAAATTCCTTACAGATAGACGCAGAAATATAATAAAAAAAGAAAAGCATCAGAGTCTGAGACTACCATACGTGAACAAACACCTTACCTGTCATCCTCACATCTGAACAAACTCTCTTCATATTGATTTCTGCGCATATGTTTAAAAGAGTAATCTTCACTCCCTGATGTCACAGAAACCCAGTGATCATTTAACACTTGAGCTCCAAGCTCAGATCTTTGGCTTGCTGAAGCTATTGGATACTGCAAAAGAACATGAGTCAATAAGAACATCAGCATAAAACTTGATTTTCAAAAAGAACGGATATTATGTTAAAATTTCATACATCATCAGGCAAAAGCCGATAGCTAGGGGTACAACGTGCACAGTTTGACAGGTCTAGTTCTTGAATGGACTTTCCCATATACTTCTCCCTGCATCTTTCCTTTTCTTTAACTCCATCAAATTCCCGCTTATGCTCTTTATCTTTGTCCTCCATTTTCAACGATCTGGACATATGCCCACCACTACCTAGTGATTCTGCACTCAGCCGAAGTATTCCTTTCGTAAGATCAATAACAGTTTATATTAGATCTAACATATAGCTGAAATCAATTTGTTAAGAAACTCATAAAGGCTACTAGTCAAATCGCTACAAACTTACTCTTACTCATAACCCCAGCGAGGAATCCGTCTGCAATAAAGATTAAAGAACAATTTTTAGAGAAAGAGAGGAGATATCAAAAGCAACATGGAAAATTAAACAAATGCATTAAAAAATTTTAACACACCATCATGCTCACATCGGTCCAAGAAATCATTTAGCTCCTCCATAAGATCAGGATACTTGCCAATTAAATCAGTCACCTGTAATAAACTTAATTTGTAAGCATATCTAAGTGAGGAGTCCATTTGTAAATGCTGGACAAGTAAGCATCATGTATGCTATGAATTGAAAAGAAGGTTAATTGAAAAAGGTAGGAGAAATCAAAATAGACCATTTGAATGCAAAATTTTTTTTGGCACTAAAAGAAAAAGGCATTGCACACAGATCAAAAACTGAATCAGTCCCAGTGAAATGTATAGTGACAGCATGTTAACTATAACTATCAAATTTCTTGTGTAAAAGCAAAACTATAAATGTCTTCCCTGGTGAAAAATATTCTTTCTTGACAAGATAGGTTACATACCAGATTTTGTAGATCATTCTTTTCAATGATTCCGTTGTTGAAAATATTAAGGCACTTCAAGAATGCTTGGTAGTCATCTGAATTGCTTAATTTTTCCTTCACTTTCTCACAGAAGATGAACCATTGACTAGATACACCTGGCAGAAAGATTTAGAAGAACAAAACTTAATATTACTGACCACTTAAATAAATCAAGCTAGATAAGAATTCTAAGGTAAGAACGAGGACATGCATGATCTTAAAACCTTAGCCCCTGCACAACTGTGTTCCAGCAATTATTTTGATAATCACAACAAAAGAAAAGCTAAGAGATTAGTAAATCATCTCCAGAAGCATTCACTGAACATTAGCAGACAATGGAAGAAAGACAATAAAAAGTTTCCCAAGCTAAAAAACTGATGATAATGTAAATGTTGATTTTATTCTTTTTCACTAAAAGATGAGTTCATACTTCAATGTTACAGGTATAAAACTCCAAGATGAAGCCATCATCTATCTGAGATTGTAAGAAAATCCCAATGTTATGCTGCCAAAAAACGGTTTATTCACAAAAGAGTATCAAGTTAACGTGCTAGATAGTAAGGACGGAGATATTTTAGAGCCGTGAAGCTAGAATTGACAAAGATTATGAGAACTAATTCAAGGGACAAAAACATGACACCTTTTAGAGACATAAAATGGACTAAATTAAACTTTGCCTTCTCCATTCACACCCGAGAATAGAATCAGAAAATGATACTAAGATAATCTTTCAGAGAAATGTCAAACATGTAAGTTGCTGGTGGTATAAAGGAACATGAACCTTTGTCATCATAGGAAGCAACATTTGGATTTGTTCCAAAACCTTCAATCTTAGGAGCAAATTTCTTCTTGTCCCGTTGCAAACTGAAATCCCTACTGCTGTCATGCTCAAGTTCCCTATCATCCTGATCACGATTTCTTCTGTCCCTACTTTCCTTCTCCGCACGCCTCCTCTGCTCCTTTTGCATTTTTAATGTTGCTTTGTCATCATCAAGTTCAGGTCGATCAATGCTAACATCACGCTCACCGTGAGACGTAATGATTCTATCTCGACGCCGTTGCTAGAAAAAAAGATTGTTTATGAATCATGTATTCTTAACTCACCAATCTCACCAGCATTAAAAATCAAGCTCAGAGGCAGCAATTTTGAGCTAAGAATAAGGTTTTAAGGGGCTTTACAAAATTCAAAAACCTCTTCAACAATAAAGAAAAGGAGAAAAAGTTCAAACTAAGTTCAAAAATAAGTGGCACGTATATACACCACACACAACTAAAATATTTTTTCTTACACCACTAGATAGACATATGACACAAAAGAAACATAAACTATTTGACTTTTATGAACTCCTTAATGATTCATGCCAAGCAGAACTTTTTTAATTGTCATAGGAATGATTTTAACCAAGTTTATTCATCTTCATAGGGCAGGCCAGTGCGGGCAACTGCCCTCACCAGAGTAACAGTGGCTCTGGCCCTCAATGCCACCCGTTAATATATATCACATAGAATCACCAGGTCAAACCCATCAATTGAGTGGAAGGAGATAAAAAGGCCTGCAGATACCTTGTCCATTTGTTGTTGCTGTAAAGGAACCATTGAGTTTCGGTGGATAGCATTTCGGGCATATGGAACATTTTGCACCATGGCTGATGCAGAATTATCTGGTAAAAATCTGGTGAATTCATCAAGCAAATCTGGATGTTCTTCAAAAAGTGCAGCGACCTGAGAGATCATTAGACAAAAGACAATTGAAATTGTAAGCTTCCTTAAAAAGATGTCCATAAAACCCAATGACAACACAATAGAAAGGAAGACACTGTATTCACCTCACTGTAGACCTCATTTATGTCCTTGTGCTCTTTCCTATACATATTCAAAATGTCTAGGAATGACTTATAAACATGTTCATCATTTTGAAATCGCTTCTGCAGAACAGAATTTACGAATCAATAGTCTAAAAAGAAACAGCAAGAATTCCATATATAACAGTGACACGACATTTCCACCTTTATTTTGTTTACAAAACTGATAGCTTCTTCAAATTCAACCGTTTTCTTTGGTGGAGCCTCATCCTCATCAAGGGTTATTTCATACCCCTTTGGCAAGAAGGTGTTAAACCCAAAAATCAAGTTGTTGTGGCCTTTAAATAACTCTTTCACTCTAGCAATGACACCAGCTGTGTCGGTTCTGCAGGAAACAACATAAGAACTTGGAATGGGTAAGGACTAAAGACAATGTCCCTTGCTAAGAATAGAGCAAAATGTTAAGAAAAATAACCTTTGTGCCTTAAAGTCCTTCATGACCTCAAGGAACATGTCATATTTTTCCCTTTGGTCTTGAAACATATCTTTTACTTCTTTAAGATAACTTAAGGCATCATTGGTAGTTAATTTCTGTGATGTGCCACTGCCACCGCCAGCACCCCCACCTTTGCCCATGCCTCCACCTACAACTCCACCTGCACCCCCGACTGGAGCTTGTGATTGACCAAAGCTGCATCAAATAAAAGTACATAAATTAAATGCCATCAACTTTTGTCAAACATGTTCCGGAAATGACCTCGTATAAGACTTTAAACTTGTACATGTGCAACTTTAAACTTTTACCAATACCTCACTAGTTAACAAAAAATCTCATCCACACCACCCCCCATTTCTCCGGAAAAGGAAGGGTCAAATATTAAAACTCTCCTAGATATGCAAAGTTCAGAAATTGGAAAAGACCTCAACGCATATCATCTCTTAGCTTCTATTAACCCTGAAGGAAGAATGAAATATGAAAACCTAGGCTTTAATGCATACCATCCCTCAGCTTCTACTGATCTTAACCGGTATCCTCTTCAATAATTCACGTATGAACGATCAAAAGAAGTATAACAAACTGAGTAATTAAATCCTGATTCTTATAAACGTCAAGAGAGGTCATAAAAGAACCCCCGATTACTAAGGTAGCACAATTAGCTCCTACACATAACCCATAAAAACATTCGAAAATAGAACAAAAAGCAGAAACTCTACAGCACACAACTAAGAACATAATGATCAAAAACACTCATTCCATCACACACCATTAGAAAAGAACGAAAAAGCAAATACTTGTCCTTCAACACACCACCAACCACAAAGCAAAATATATGTTCAAACTCACGATTCTCCACGAGATGAACCAAAAGGACGTTTAAATTGCGAGGCGCTGCCGCCGCCACCACCACCAACAGTTCCACCCACACCTCCGCCGTAAACGTCGTCCCGTATTCGCTTCATATCCCTAAACAAGAACCATTTAAAAACATCAAATTTCCATACTAGCCAAAGCAAAACAGAAACGAACTGCAAAAGAGAAATTCAGAAATTGGGAATAAAAAACTCACTGTATTTAGATAATGAAGAGAGGTACAAAGCAAGCAATCAGATCTCACACGACAAGGGAAAGAAGGAAGTTCAAGGTCTCGGTGGTCCTTCGATTGATCGCATGTGTGTGCTTCTCGTATAAATATTACATATACAAAGAGTAAAAGGTTAGGCTTGGCGTCTACAAGGGAGGGAATTGTTTGAGTGAGAGAGAACGGGGGAGGACAATCTGAGAAGTGAAGGAATTTTATGATGAGGGAAAAAAAAATAACGCGGAAGAGAAAATTAGCGACGAACTTTAATGAACGTTAAAATTACAAATGAGAAGAATAAAAAAAAAATACATTTATTTATAATATTTTTATCCCATTTTATAAATTTTCGTAAATTTGGGTTGTACTTATACTGAGATACCTAGATTGGTATGCTAACAAGGCCCAATTTAATATCAGATAAAATACGTGCGTATTTTTGTTTTCTCAATCCACAAAAAGAAAATATTTAGTTAGTGATCATTTGATATTGTTAGGTTATAATTTTTAATTATAGTTTTGATATATTTATATTAATTTTTGTATTTTATTTTTAATTTTTGTATTATATTAATATATTATTTTTTTCAATTTTTGTATAAAAAATTAAAATTTAAAACTACAATTATATCAAACAAGCCCAACTCTTCTATAGTAATGATGAATCAATCAAAATAATCATCTATACAATCAGTGTTGTGAATCAAATTAAAAAGGAAATATTCAAAAATATTGTATTTCATCTTTTGCTTAGTATATAAGCAGCATAAGTGTAGAATTAAAAAGAACATGAAATAATGATGGAAAAAGAAGTTTAAATTTCAGAATCTTTTGTTTAAATTGGATGAAGCCCCCTTTTTTTCTTGTCCAGCAAGATCAGTGACAACGTAAGAGAAGGGCAACAATTACCGGGTAGGCTTGATTAAGTTGAAATCAGATGCAACGGGAGGGAGACAGCGGTATGTACTTTCTCGCAAAGTACAATACCCGTTCTACAGTTGACGTGCCAAGGGAACGGTGGAACTTGTGGAGTCTGCATATCCGGTGGGCCAATTGCAGGCCCATGGTTTCGGCTCTAAATTTTAGAGGGCAAAGGCCTATACGGTATCCATTTTACCGTTGCTGATCTACTTTACTAGGCTTCATCGCTTTGTTATTCCTTGGACTGCTACTAAGGCAACTTTATATTTGTATTGACAAATTTAATATTTTTAATTAAGTCAAATTTTAAACTTTCAAAACTTTTTAAAAAAATTTAATGTTTTAAAAATATTAAAAGAGAATCTTAATATTTATAAAATATTTTTAAAAAAATTCCATATTAATACAACCTATAACTTCATTAATTAGCTGTTACATAATATTAAGTTTTTTCAAATATTTTTTTGTAGGCTCCATGCTAAAACGTTAAAAAACAGCCTGATATTAATAGAACTCATAACTTCTAGTAACTACCAAGTAATATTAACTTTTTTTCAAAGGTTTTTGTGACAATGTGGGGCTTAGCCATTTTATTTCCTAATACTTAGTATTTGTTGGAACAAATAAAAGACCCGTGATCATTTGTTCGGTCATGAAAAAAAGAATCTTATCAGAAAAAAAAGATAAAAATAAGTAAAGTAAAAAGGTAGTTTATTTATTTATTCCTTTTTAGTTATTATTCATTTTTATTTTTTTATTTTATTTTTTTATTTTTTATTTTAACAACATGGAATTCACAAAAAATAAATTATTTTTTTGGCAAAATTCTAGAAAACAACATAGTTTCTTCTTCTCTCCATTGACGTCTCCTTTTTTTTCTCTCCATCGACATCTTCGATGCCCTTAGCCATTGTCTCCAATGGCTTGAGCCACCATTGCCAGTGTCATTTCCTCGCAATCAGTCGACAGCGTCGCCAGCTCCTCCCACGTAGACCACAACACCATCTTCCCAAATTTTTAGTGCTATCCCTTTCACCATCTTCCGCCGACAGCTCCTTTTGCCATCTCCCTCACTAACAGCAATCTTACCATTTCTTATTGCCTGCTCTCCAGTAAGTTATTCTCCTCTTAGGTTTATGGAACAGTCTTTACGATATATACCCGACTACTGATATTGGTTATTTTAATATTTAATCTTTCGTTGTCTATTTATAGGATATAAACAACATAAATTATTTTTCTTTAGTCCTCTTTATCCACTAGGATAAAAAATAGTATATACTTGTTTTTATTTGTTATAGTCTAGAATGCAACAAATGGATGTTCCCATGTACTTTTGCCTAATTCATTGCATTCTTTTTTGTGTTTTAATAATGTCGAGAATCTAACTTACTATTCTATCCATGTTTTTGCAATTAAAGTCACAGCATAAGCTCGATTTGACAGTTGGGAACCTGTTATTCATTCATTTTTCTCTTTTTTTTTCAACAAAATGGTGATTGAATCTCTTTAATAACAAAGTAAAAACATTCAACGAAGAGTATTCCTAATATGATCATAAAAAAATATGGCCGTCATTTAGTTTTCCAGGTTTGAACAAAATGATAATTAACTGGAGCAGATGGTTTTCCATCTATTTTGCAGTTATGACAATGCGTGTAATTGATAGCAAGGAAGGGTGATGCTTGCTTAATATGCTAGTGATATAATTTTTTTTGTGATCTTTCTATACTTTAATTTCACTTACAGTATAATCTAAAAATAATTAAAGACAAGTACATCTATCAAAGAGTAATATAATAAATTTAATGGAGTTCAACTATCGTTCCCACAAACATTTAACGGTAATTACTAAATCATTCAGATTATAATTATCTAGAAAGATTAAATTGAATGATTAATTAAACTAAAAACTACTAAATTAAACTAACTCATATTCAATTGATGAAAAGAAATTACAATAACTTATCTTCTTATTCAAATCCAAATGTATATCTAAGGTTTTCAATGTTCAATGAATTAATTGAGTAAAAAGTGATTAAATTGCTTAATTTAGCATATCCTTACTAAATCAAGACACAATTGTAGTTAAAACAATCTCTTTTCTTTATCGATTCTACTTTGCAATTTGGTCATACAATAAATTTAGGTGATCGACTTAAAGATCAAGAAGTTTAATCCTAAAATTTTATATTTTATAATTAAGACCCTCACAATTAACTAGAGTTTGGATATTCACTTATTTAAATTATGTTGTTTATTGATTTTTCCAATACCTAAGGTAGATTTCTTTAATCCTTAATTATTTATGAATCTAAACTTAATTATTTTTTAATCTACAAATAATTGGTCAATCTTTTGTGGATAATTAAACACTTAAATAAATAAGGATTAGCATTTAATTCCTACAAAATTACTCAATTAAAAGTTTTAGTAACTTAGCCTTAGCTAATAGATAATTTAGTTGTACATATTAATCAAAGAACATGAATTATTAAACATAAAGAACTTATTTATTGATTAAAATTAAAATAAGAATTAAAATACATGAAATAATGAGTTTAGAATGCGTCAGATCTGTCTCTAATTGAAATCTACCTTAGAATCACGTTTTTCCAACTCTTTGAATCCTTAAAAGTATTTTAAATCTCTAACGCAAGCAATTGAAAACTAAAAGCTACATAAAACTGAAGTTAATTTAAAAGAGAGAAAAATACAATAAGTCAAATGAAAATATACTAAAAATCTCTCCTACTAGGTCTCCTAATATCCTTTACATACATCCAAGTAAGGTTGAAATTGGCTATTTAGCAAATTGCCTAAAATATCCTTGAAATCCTTCATAGTCCATGCCTCTAGTGATGTTATGTTGGTCAGTCTAATACTAAATAAGCTCAAATAAATCAATGAATTAACATGTAGATCAAATTCAATTTAAGACTAATTATTGTGGCAAGTATACATGTCAACAAATAATAAAGTTGAGAATTTTTAAGACTCCAAAATGTCAATCTCAGAGGAAAAATATTACAAGTACTAAGTCACTCAGATCATAATTATCTAGAAAACTTAAAATTACGAAATTAAAAGAGTTTGAACTACTAATTATCATAAAGGCTTCGAGAAATGCAAAGGATTCCAAATTGCTTTAAATATTACCAAATTGAATAATTAGCTAAGGATTAGCCTTTAAATGATTCAATTAAATAATGAAAAGGGTTGGAATATCTAATATAGGGTCTTTACTAATTCAAAACAAAGATATGGTCAAGTCAATGTCTTATTCTAGCATTCCTACTTTATGGTTTGGTCCACCTATAACTATAGAAATAGGCTTAAAGTTCAAGAAGTTTAACCTAAAAATACCTTATTTCTAGGTTAATACCCTTATGATTAACCAATCAATGGTCATATATTGATTAAAATCATGTTGTTTACTAATTTTCTAATGATTAAAGTAGATTTCTCGGATCCTTAATCATTTAATAACTTTACCTTAAGTGGCTAATGTAAGGTAAACTTTAAGCATTTAAATAAATAAATATTATCATCCAACATATAATAGAAACTCAATCAATCTATTTAACAACTTATCATTAGCTCAAATTAAGATTAAACATCATATATATCAAAGAACAACAAGAATCAAAGTTAAGTCACATATTCTTCAATATATGTAAAAAAAAGAGTATGAAACAAGTGATTAAAAGGTTTTAGATTAAACCAAATAATGCTCCAAACTGTTATACAACCTTCAATCATGTTTACAAACTCTTAGAATCCTTAAAAACAACATAAAAATGCCAAATACAAAGTTAGAAAAGAAAAAAAAAAAGAAAACCTAATTTAGAGAAAAAAGAAGAAAATCCTAAGTTAAGATATGATTTTGCTGCCCTAAATATGTTTCTAATTGTGCAAATTTTGATCTTTAAAGCCTCATATATATGTTTGGAACAATTTGGAAGTAAGATGCACAGGTTACAGCCAATTAGAGAAGAGAGCCAACTAGAAAAATCTCGATAGTACTTAAATAGAAATTGAAGAGGAGTTAAATGGTGTCATTGTACCTCCATCGTTTAGCTCTTAGAATTGACTTTAATAATGTCCCCACATAGTTAAATGATGGTTCAGCTGAACCTGCTGTTTTTACTTTTGATTTCAGAATTTTCAGTTGCATTTTCCATATTTTTCATCTTTTAATCTTCAAACTACAATGTAAAAATGTCTAAAGGTAAATTAAACACTTGAATACCAAAATTGGGACAAACATGCATAAAAAATAAATGGAAAACACTATAAACTATGCACTTAATACTTTAATAACCTTTAGTATCGGGGATCAACGATACCATTATACTCTCACAGCAATCTAATATTTTGAACAATAGTCTTCAAAAACAGTAGGCTCTGACATGAACAACTCCATTATAGGGTCACGTTGATCTCTTCAAAAGACTATAATGGTGGTATTGTATGACGTCAACTGCGATGTTAAGCATAAGCCTTGGTCTTCTAAAACATGCTCTACACTTAATTCATTTAGCACAATTCTTCTAATTTTTTCATAAACCTACAAAATAAGCATTTATGCATAACACATGAAATCATATCCTAAAATACTATAGATCACATCTCTATCAATTCTCCCTTGCTTGAATTATTACTTATCCTTAAACAACTCAATTCACTAATCAATCTCAAATAGAAAATAATTATGGCGAAATCATCCATCTTATCAAGTATAATTATTAGAGCTTCTCCATTAGTCATTGAAAAGTGCTTTAAATCTTCAATACAAGCAATTGAAAGCTAAAAACTACTCAAAACTAAAGTTAAATTGAAAGAGAGAAACCACAATAAAGTGAGACGAAAATATGCTAAAAAAACTTTGTTTAAGTAGGGTTGAAATTAATTACGTAGAGAATTTTCCAAAAAGTCCTTGAAATCCTTCATAGGTCACACCTCTCGAGACTTTACCAGTCCTTGATATCGGGGATTAACTATGCCATTATACTCTCACATAAATCAAAATTCAAAATTTGGTCTTCAACGACGATAGACTTTAACATCAATGACACCATTATAAGGTCATATTGATCTCCTCATCAGACTATAATTGTGGTTTTTGTATGATGTCAATGATGCCATTAATCATAAAGTCGATCTTCTAAAACACGCTCTACACTTGATCCATTTAACATAATTAATTTTGGCTTGCACCTATAAAATCAAGATTTATACACATAAATTAGATAATAATGCATCAAAGTAGGGGTAAATATACATCAAATCATATCATAAAACACTATAGATCACACATCCATCAATTTCTCCACACTTTAACTAATGTTTATTCTCAAACAACTCAATTGACAAATTAATCTCAAATAGAAAATAATTATAAGAAAATCATTTATCTTATAACATAATTATTGAAACTTCTCCATTAATCATTTAATCATCAAATATCATTAAGTTTTCATGCAACCAACTGCTTATATCATTTACAAATGAGTTTTATTTACTTCATATTTTTATAAACTTCAACTTAATTCACAACATTTAAGTCCATACATAAAATGAATATACAAAAGGTAATGTGTTCCATCTCTCGAACACCTTCACATCACTTATTTATTTATTAAATCAAATTTAATAATATTCAAAATATATTTCATAATCATGTTCATAATATTTTTTCAAGAAGCCCTACAAAATTTGGCAATATTTTAGACTTTTTTTAAAATTTTCAGTCTTTATAAATTAACAAAAAATATTTTTCTTCGTAAATAGTTTTTAAATTTCTACTGACAATGCATTATAAATGTATAAATTTTTAAGTTAAAATTACAAGTATTAAATATTTTAAAGAAATTAAAGTTTAAGCATAATTAACTTCTCTCACTAAGTGAGATACATAAGTTTACAGTTATATAAGTAATAATATTTAGTATTAAAAAATAAAAAATATATTTAATTTTCAAAAAATAAAAACATATTTAATAATTTAATCTTTAAGATGTTTAATATAATGAATAAACAAGCATTCGTTAGGATGAAAGAAGCCTTCTAAATCTTAACTATGAATAAGTTTTCAAGGATGATTACGCAATCAAACAAATAATGATCCCACACCTATAGAATGGGAATATTTCTATATAAAAGTATTTATAGTTTATATGACTTTTTTTAAAAAATAAATGAATTTATTCCAATGTTTGAAGTATCGATATTGTATTGGTATTGGTTTTCGCATTAAAATGGTGCCATATCAATATTGGTACTGAAAATTTTTTAAAATTTATAAAATAGTCTTCGAATTTTAGAAAATCTGCAAAATAATCTCTATATAAATTATATATCTACTATAAACGTAATTTTAACCTTAAATTTTATAAAATATGTAAAATAATCATTTAATATATTATATAATATAATTTTTTTTACTTTATTTCAATTTTATCTCAAAAAATTTATAATAACATAACTTTAATATAATAATAAATTTATTAATTATTGAAAATTAGAAAATTTAGGACATAATTCAACCATAATCATTTTAGTTTTTCTAAAATTAAAAAAAAAAGTTAAAACGATGAGTCCACTTTTTGAAATTGTAATAGGCTCCTAACTTCTTAAGTTAAGCTATTGACCCTCAATTCGATCCTAAACTTTTAAGGATTTACAATATCAATCTAGTTTTGAGCTGTATATCAAAATTGACTCAAAACTGATCAGAATAGGCTGGTGTTCTGGCTCTGTACAATTTTGGTTCGAACCATTTCTGTTCTGAATCGATACAATTTGAACCGAAAATAAACTATCAGCTTAAACCGATAGCATGCTGTCGATTTAAATCGATTTTTCAAACACTGATGTTTTTAATTAAATAGGAAATATCTTCTAATAATTTTACAAAAAAATATATCAAAATTTCAAGATTCACACTTTATATTTTGATAAATATTTATCTTCACTATTTAAAACTACTTAATAATAATAATAATAATAATAACAATAATAATAATGAATTAAATATATATTAAAAGCTCTTATTTATAGGTAATTTCATGGTTCTTTACTTATTATTAACATAAAAATATTTTTTTTATTTTTTAATAAAAAACATAAGAATATCAATGAATTAAAAGATAACACATGGAGATCTATAAATCCATGTGCACATATATATATTGATATAAGTAAAAATATACAAATCAAAAGTTAGATCTCCATATTATTTTATCCTTTTTTTAATTTAAAGCCATATTATTTTAGAGTAAGTATCTTTAAAACCCCATGAATTATTAACAATTATCAAATATCCCTATGTTTTAAAAAATATCTCAGATCCCCCTGTATTTTGATTAAAATTTCAATTGACCCCCTATGAGCTGTTCAATATTAGGCCCATGTACTGTTTGTTGACGTGGAGATGAGATGAATGCTGATGTGGCACTATAGATGACGTGGCTGATGATTTGGAGGATGACTTAGGTGGTGAGTTGGATTTGACTTAGCTCTGTACGAAATAACGTCATTTTTCTTTAAAGTGGAAGCTGTCTTCAGCCTGCCCCAGATGTCAACGTTTCGCTGTTGGGTAAAAACGAAGGACAAAGCCTTTGTCGTCTTTTGTCTTCAACGTTTGGGTTGTCTCCACAACGATCAGAGAGCAGGGCTATAGTGGGTCTGGGTCGTCTACACCTAGGTCTAAAGGAAGGCAGATTCTTGACGGTGGGCGTCTTCTTCGTCTCCTTCGTCTATGCTAGGATAAGAAAATAGGGGCGATGGTTAGTGACATTTTAGGGTTTAGTGACAACAGCTGATGGTGGGTTTCGTGGTCGGTGGAGCCATTCTCGACGTTGGTCTCTTGCCTCAGCTCAGGTTCGTACTCAATCGTAGTACTTTGCATTTGATTTTTGTGAGAGTTTAGGGTTCGATCTTTACCCTCGAATGCTTCACTCACGCACCCAACCTCTTGGTTATAGCAACATAAATCCATTCCCAAACACTAACAATCAAAACCCCATATAGATATGCTTCATACCCACCGCTGCTCACATGGCAAGCTTTGCCTATGATTGGTACATGAGCATTGGATCATCGGTCTTCTTTAGGTAAAGGATGCTTCTCTGAGTCTTTTTTGTTGATTATTAATGGTAGTCTTTTAGGTTAGTTCCAATCTTGATTGTTCTTGTTTTTATTAGATTTAGTAGAGCTAACTGTAGTTGTGGTTTATAAGTTGACTTGTGCAC
>JAOXYD010000008.1:10327848-10338767 GCA_028565735.1 Pinacopodium congolense
TCTCTCTCTCTCTCTCCTTTTTTTTTTTGGTTGGTTTTTTTGAGTTAAGTACCGAGACTATTTACCTAAGAACCACACTGAAAGAAACAGTAAGGTTCTAAGAAGTATAGCTGGCTATAATTCTACATATAGTTGGCTATTCTTTGGTCCCAAAACGGCTCTATCTTTTATCACCAAGAAGAAGCCGTCTACATGTAGACTCCCATGTGGAGTTCAATTTATAAATACAGAGGTGGTTTCAGTGTGAAGGTTGGTAGGAGAACTGGAGATAAGAGGGCTCAGATGGTTGAAGAGGGATAGAATGTGGACGCGCCTACAATACTTAAATAGAGTTCAAGGCAACTCGTGCTGAACAGATTAAACATCAGGGTTGACTTTAATCATTTTCCTTTTAGCGTCATTAATGACGTCGATTGGGATGTAGGACCCACTTTAGGACTACTGTACTTGCAAGTAGGAGGAGGCGTGTGCCGTTAAATGCTTTTTGGGAAATAAAATACTGACATGGGAAGGTGATTTCTGGTGTTGGCCGTTTTTGGATTTGGGAATCTACAATCTAATGTACTCTTTTACTTGAGTTCTCACCCAAGTTGTCTTCTCTTGTCTTAAAGATTGTTAAGTACTTGTAGACTGTAGTACAAATAATACAATGAGAAAAATAAAATTATTATTATCATATTTAATATTGATTAAATTAAGAGTTATTATTTTGTTTTGTTTATGCATCAATTAGTAGTCAATCTAACCGATGATAGTTTTTATTACACAAATTTTAAAATTGATTACGGATTGAACATACTGAATGAGAGTTATATTGGAGAAGTAAATGTCAATGGAAAGAATAAACAAAGCTGCTGATTAAGATACATAAAACACTCAGTAAACACGTCTTCACATGGATGAGACAACATGCTGTGTATACCAATTTAAAATTAAATAACCGCATTGAGATCTCTATGAAAGTTTTTCGAGTTCACGCAAGTAATTAACAAGGAAAAATTTTATTTATATGCACCATTAATTAAGGTCGTACAATAAATAATCTTACCCTATGTTTTCTTTTGTTTAAAAAGATACATGGTAAAGACTGAAGAGTATATAACATGGAAAAGGGTAGTGTAGTTAGTTCAGTTTACTCGATAATCGGCGTGTATTCGGAGTACGTTTCTTTCTTTCTTTCTTTCTTTCTTTAATGTCTCGATTGGGACTTGCTCCTGGTAAAAACAATGGACACCATGCATGCGAAAAGTTTCTCTTCTAGCTAGCTAAAGAGGCCCTTTGTCTAGCTTCATCCGCAGTACCTTTATTTTTTTATTTTTAAGGAAAAAGTTAGGGAGTCAGGAATCTATGTCCTCTCATAGTCTTCTTCACTAATAAAAAAGCGAAAGGTGCTTTTGTAATTCTTCACACCTATGGCTATTAGTGAAGAGGGTCACGGGAAGACACGACTCCCTACCCTCCTACTAGAGTCCTATTTTTAAATGAGACAAACAATTAAGAATAGATCGTCGCAAACCCAAAAGTAGAAGTCCTCTTTATTTCATAAGATTTAAGAATAGATCATCGCAAAACCCAGAGTAGAGCAGAAGTCCTCGTTATTTTATAAGACCCCTTACCAATGCTTCCTCTGTATTATTTTTGCTCTAAATAATAACTAATGAAGAATTATTATTAGTTAATGTACACTCAAAATTATCAAATCTTTTTTTTGGCTTGGAATTGAAATTATAGATTGATAAGAGGACTAAAGTAATTTTTTTGAAAAAAATGAGGAAGAAAGATAATTAAAGAAGAGGAGAAAAGGGCTTTAGTGTCCCCTCTTTATGGAGGGCCTCTAACTAAAGGGTGACAATAAATCCTGTGACAAAAAGTTATCATATTAATTTTAATATTTTTATCTATATTTAAATCATATTATAATATTTTAAAGCATTAAAAATTTTTTTTAACGTGTTAAAAGCGTTCAAAAAGAACTTTAATATTTTAAAAATGTTTACAGATAACTTTGATATAACATTAAATTTAGAATTGTTTTTTAACGTTATTAAAAAAAATTTGAATTCTTTTTAAACGCTCATGAAATGTTAGAGTTTAACATAAACATTCTTAAATGTTAAGATATAACTTGAATGTTAGTGAAAATGTTATGATTTGAATAATACCTTTTGCCTAAATCTTGTAGGGTTGGAACACTACTACAAATTTTATCCAAAATTGATAATTAAATAGTAAAAACCTTTACTTGTGATGGAAAATAACGAAAATGAGAAAAGCGATATTTCATCTCTTTTATTACACATATCGTACCCCATTTAGTTTTACCAACTGTTATTCTTTAAATATACACAGATATATTTACTTTTGATATTATTATCCTTAAATTGTTAGTTGCCACTTGATCCATCCTTTCATCTTTATTCCTCAATAAGACCCGTTGCCAAGAATTACATAATTGTAATTACAACTCGTTAATCTTTTAGAGTTAAATATTAAAATCTGAAATTTATAGCTTCATTCTTAAATTTTTAAAATAAAAGAATTTAATAAGTTTTTAATATTTCACATTATAAATTAATTTAACAATAATTTTGTTTTAAAAAATAATTTTTATTTATACAAAATAAGTGTTTATTTATAAAAAAATATGTTGGTGAAAGTATAATTAGGTTTGTGCTTGTGTGGGTCCGATTTCACAGTGTTCCATTTGAATACTGGAACAATGAAGGTTTGAGTCGGATTGTTAGTTCTATAGGTAAGCCTTAATGATGGAAACTATGATAGCCAAAATGTCAAGAGAAAATTTTGCTAGGCTTTGTGTTGAATTGCTACTTACAATAATGAAGGCATAACTACTTTTAATAAAATTGGAATTGAGTATGAATGGAAACTTGATCAACAATTACCAAATAAGGAACACAAACCCACTAAGAGAACCCATTAGGAGGAGGTTTGAGAGAGGTACACAATAGGAGTTACTCAACTTGAAGTAGAACTTCCCTACAGGAAATCATGTTAGTGAGGCTACAGATGAACTAGGAAGACAAGAACAAATGATGGTAGAATTTGGACCACAGGTAGCTAATCCTGTATAGAAGCTTTTGAAGATGTTGCCAAATCTCAATGAAGCTCGAGTTGTTTAAGAGTCCCCTGAAGAATGCCTCGAGGTTGCCACAGATCCTACTCTTGGAATGTTTGTTAACCCTCTTACTCTTTCTAATTCTCAATTGGTTACTAATGGTAATGATGAGAGTACTTTTATTCAAAATCAAAGTGATTCAGTAGATGCAGAATTGACCCTTAGGAAAAATAGGAAGTCTAGGCAAAAGGCTAAAGGTTAGTCATCATTGTTTCTTTTTCTTCAATTTCTTTCTTTTTATTATGTCTTTAGTTTTCTAGAATATTATAGATCTCAATAATAAAAAAAAACAATTAGGTGTTATGAATGCTCTTAAGTCTTTCTCAACTTCCTTTATTTGTTCATTTAAATTTGAAATTAAATATCCTCCTTTTTTAGATAGTTCATGTAGTTTTCTGTTTAAAAGTTGAAAGAGTATTAACAACTTATCTCCAAATTCTAATGTTGGAATTGTGATTGCTTGGAATCCTAAGTTTTTTTTCCTGTGCTCCTATCCTTTTAAATGATCAACTCATCCACCTTGAAGTAACTCCTTTGAATTTAAAATTTTCCTTTTATGTTCCTGTGAGTATAGTTCAAATAACGAGAATCATAGGAAACACCTTTGGAATTCTCTTACTAGTATTTAAACAGGTATGGGTCATAATCCTTAGCTTATTGCTAGTGATTTCAATTCTATTCTTTAACCTCTTGAAGCTCTTCCTATTAGTTGTTCTTCACTTAATAGTTTGAGGGATTTCTGTGATTGTGTAGAAACTTGTGGAATTTCTAATTTTAATACTAGTGGTCTTAAGTTTACTTGGTCAAATAAGCAGGAGGGTGAGCTCTTTGTAACTATGAAATTGGAAAGAGCTCTTGTTGATTGAAATTGGAGTTCTAAGTTCCCTGATCTTTATAATCTAATTGAAAATTTGAATGTTTCTGATCACTCTCCTATTCTAGTTAACCTAATGATTCCCAAATGTTAAAGAGCGTCCCCATTTAGATTTTCAAACTTTTTGGTCTCCCATCCAAATTTTCTTCAGACTATTAAAAAAGTTTAGACTAATGTTTTTGGTACTCCAATGTATCATGCTGTTAATAAACTTAAAATGGTCAAGTAAGCTCTCAAAACCTTAAACTCCAAAGAGGTAGGTGATATTAATAATATGGTTGACCTTAATAGAACTTGTCTCGATAATATCCAAAGCCAGTTGAGGCTTAACCCGAATGATAGTAGTCTTCATGATCAGGAGAGAGAGAGTCTATTCAAAATCTGCTTAAATCTTTGGAGTAGGAAGAAAGCTTTTAGAAACAATCTTCTTATATTAAATGGTTGAAAAAGGGTGATAGAAATACTAAATTTTTCTATAATTATATAATTACTAATAGAATTAGGAATAATATTCAGTTCCTTATTAATGATAAAGGTCATAGAAGAATCACTTTTAAAGAGATACAAAATCAATTTTTTAACTTCTTTCAAAACACTCTATGTAGTAGTAAAAATCTTCTCCTTCCCCTTTGCAAGTCAATTCCTTATTCCTATCCAAGATTTCTGACTCCTTTGTTAATTACTTAACTGCTCCTGTTACAACCCAAGAAATCAGGGATGTTTTCAATTTCTTCAATTCCAATAAAACCCTTGGCCATGATGATTTTAATGCTTTCTTCTTCAAACAATCTTGGAATATAGTAGGTCACGATATTACTCTTACTATTTAGGATTTTGTTCATCATAGACAACTCTTTAAAGAAATCAACTTTACTTTTATTTCCTTTATTCCTAAGTGTTCAACTCCTTCTAGTTTTATTGATTATAGACCTATTTCTTGCTGCGATATGATTTATAATGCCATCTCTAAAATCCTAGCCAATAGACTTAGAGATATTTTGTCACACATCATTAGTGACAATTAATCTGCTTTCATTAAGGGCCGTCGAATAGGTGATAATATTTTACTAGCCTAAGATATTTTAAAAAATGACCATAAGCGTTATGCTTTTAAAATTGATCTTAGAAAGGCTTATGGCTTTATTTACTGGAATTTTTTGTTTTTAGTTCTGACTGCTATAGGTTTTCCTCAGTCCTATATAAATCTAATTAAGGAATGTACTACCTCCCTTTCCTACTTTATTTTAGTCAATGTTACCCATTCTAAATTATTTAGAGGTTAGTCAGGATCAAGACAAGGAGACCCTTTTTATCCTTATCTCTTCATTCTTTGCATGGAAGTTCTCTCTAGAATCTTAGAATTCTCCATTAATAAGAATGCAAATTTTAAGTTCCACTGGCATTGCTTTAGTCTCAAGCTATCTCACCTTTTTTCCCCTGATAATCTTCTATTATTCTACCATACTAATAAGGAATATATAAATATCTTACTTGATGGACTGAATTTATTCTTTAATCTATCAAGGTTAGAGATGAATCTACTTAAGAGCCTGTTCTTTCTTTCTAAAGATGCTACTTCTCTTGATCATGATATCATAAAATTTTTCTAGAATTAATATAAGTCAGCTCCTTATAAAGTATCTGGGTCTCCCTTTGATTTTCGGTAGACTGTCTAAAATAGGCTTTCTTCCTTTGCTGGATAAGATAGAGAATAGGGTGAAAAAGTAGACTAACAGGTCTCTCTCATATGTTGGTAGATTGTAGCTAATTATTTCAATCTTATCTACTTTTCAGGTTTATTGGTCTAATCATTTTATTCTCCCCACTTTTGTTATTAAAGCCATAGATATTAAATTGTGAATTTTTCTCTACCCTAGTGTTACTATATCTAATCACTTAGCCAAAGTAAACTAGAATCTTCTTTATAAGTCTAAAAAGGAGGGTGGTTTAGGCATAAAACATATTCAAACTTGGAATAGATTTTTTCTAGGAAAGAGAGTTAGGATTTTATTTAATGATCTGAAAGCTCTTTAAGTTAAGTGAGTTCTTTCTATTATCCTCAGAAGGAAGAGTTTTTGGAATGTTAGTAGCAAAAAAGATAGCTTTTGGAGTTGGAGGATGTTCAACCAAGGTGGTTCTAATAATGTGTTTTGATGATGACAAAACATTATTCCTACTAATGTTTGAGTTTTTGAAATGTTTATAAGATAGGTAAATGATTAAAGTGTAAGATCATATTTGTGGAGCTAAGGTAGAAGAGCTCAAGAATTAGATGATCAAGAGCTTGGATATCAAGGATCAAATGATAAAGCTCAAGTGATAATAGATCAAGTGATGATTAAGCTTGAAGATCAAGAGAAGCTTGAAGATCAAAAGCTTGAAGAGATCAAGTTTAGAAAGAGTTTAGGAAAAAGGCTTAAGGTATAAGAATCCTAAAATTGATTCTTAATCAATGCTTAAAAAGGACTCTCATATTTTCCTGATCATATTTGCATATAGACATATAGGAGTTGAATTGTGGTTTTAGTAATTAACTTGATTTAATTATGACTTTGGTATATTAGGAATTGAATTAGGTTGACATATATTCTAATTTTTGATTTGTTTATGTAACATGAATGGCTTTAATATGTTTAATGTGTTTAAGTTAATTGAATTGTTACTTGAAGTTATTTCTGTATGTTTGAATTTGTTTAAATGCCATTGTGTTATGAATTTTGGTTTATGAAAGGTTTAAGAATTGTTTGAAAAGTTTTTTAAAGTTGGTTAAAATGAAAAGTTTTCATAATCAAGGCAATTCTTATATTTTGAATTGATTGAAATATTTTGATGATTTAAACAACCTTGAATTATGTTTTAAAACTTGAAGTATTAATTAATGTTAGGAATTTGTTTAGAAAGTTTTTTAGTTATTTTGGGGTATTTTTCATGTTTTCTAGATGTAAAACGATGGCCTGTTTATTCTTAAATGGTGGGCTTTAAGGGTGTCATTGTTCTCCTTGTTTCTAGCATCCTCAACGGCGGACTGTTCATTTGCTAACGGTACCATTGATAAACCCAAAGGGTGTCGTTATACGTCCAGACTCTAATGGCTAGTTTCCTCTTTTAGGTTTTTGTCTTTATTCCTCATTATAATAGCTACTACTTATTTTTAATGACTCCAAACTTCTCCCAACATTATAAATATCATTCCTAAACATTTTTAATAGGTTTAGAACCTCTGAAAAACGAATTATAAAATCAATCATTCAAATATTTAAAGCTTTCCTTATTTTCTGTACAGCTTTCATTCAATTGGTACTTTTATGTTTTAAATCAGTTTCCTGTGCAGTAAAATTTTTGTTTTCAGTTAGTAAAAACATAGAAGAGTTCAAAAAGCTTTCATTTGAATTTTTAAGTGCTTAATTCATTTATTTCAATAGTTCAAAAGCTTCTATACCAACACAGTCTCTGTTTTGGTTGAACTTCTATCAACTTTTGTGTTCTTCAATTTTGAGCTTACAAAATTGTTTTTATTGATTCAAAATTACTATAGATGTTTTTCTTAAGGTCTCAAGAGTGCATAGGATCCTTTACTTCAATTTGTAAGTACTCAAATCATGTGTTTAAACTAAAAAAAAAATAGACTGCCTAAAACTAATGTGTTTACACTGTAGCTTTTTTTCAATTTCGATTTTGCATTTAAAATCATTTCTGGGTGTGAAAATTTATTGTTTTTAATTTTCTTAAGATCTTAGGATATTGCCAATATTTGTTTTTCATTTTTTAAGTGATTATATTATTTTTTTGGGCTTGACTTTTGCAGGTTGCTCAAAACTGCATAGGTTTGACAATCTTGAATTTAAGCTTAATTTTGATCATTCGATTGATATGATAAAATTATGTTCGTTATTGTGATTTGTTGTGAACTGATTGATTAAGGGTGCAGTAGGTTTATTTCATTTCATTTGCATCATTTGATAGGCTAAAAACTTTTTTCTATAGGCTAAGTGATTAATATTGCACTTGTTAACAGATTTTGTAAACTTAGGCATAATCTGACTTTTGGTTGCCTTGATCACATTTTTATTGATTGAATTTATTTATTTATGATCTATTTAGGTGCTAGAAGGCTAGTTATAATTTTGGTTTTCCTCTAGATTTTTCAGAATTGGTTTTATTGCATGAGCATTAGAGAAACACCATAGAAGGTGTGCTTGGTGACTTAATTTGGGGGAATTAATTTATGTTAGATGATGATTGTGGTATAGGATGCTCTTTGCCTTTAAAATAGATTTGAGAGGTTTTTCTTCACCTAGGATAAAGAAGATTTGACTTGAGTTAATCCTTATTTGTGAATTGGATTAGTTTAGGCCTTAATTGTGCACTGACATTTCATATTGCATGTGTTGCATTTGAGCCCCTATCTTATGTTGATTTTGATCAAGGTTGTCATAAGCTATATAAGCTTGGTTTAAAGCTCAAGGGAGCTTAGATTAGGGGTTGTCCTTGTGGGATAAAAATCATAATCTTTGGTTATATTGGAAAGGCCCATCTTTTCCATAAAAAGATTGTTGTTAAGGGTTGCTTTTCACCCTCTTTGTGAAAAGTAAGATTGAAAGGTTACTCTTGACCTATAACAAGATTAGTATAGGTTCCTCTTGGCCTTGAATCTTGGCCTTGAATCAAGATTGTTGAAAAGGTTCCTTTTAACCTTGAATCAAGATTGTTGTAAAGGTTCCTCTTAACCTTTAACCAAGATTGTTTTAGTGAATTTCCAACAAATAGTTGAAGAGAGGACGTAGTCTATCTTTAAGGTAGGCGAACCTCTATAAATCTTGGTGCTTTCTCTTCCCAACCTTTTTTATATTTATGCATTGTGTTTGTTTTATTATTGCTTGAATTTGATTGACATTGGCATAAAGTTTGACATTCCATTTAGGTTGAATTTTGGTTAAAATTTTTATTTAAATTGAAATTGGCCTAAAGTGTTTAAAATGTTTTATTTCCACAAGAATTTTTAAACACCCAATTCACCCCCTCCCCTCTTGGGTGCCATAAGGCTAACAAAAAGCTTAAACATTTTTTGCTCTAAGCTTTTAAAGATTTTTTCTTTTTATGTCTTGGTGAGTAGGGCATGTCTCCGTAAAGAGGAGCTCCTCCTTTCTTGTTCTTGCTTTATGCTTTTAAGCCCCTTTAAACGTTTTTTTTTCCTCCTTGAAAGTTGTTTTTTCTTTTTATTTCTTAAGGTAGTGGGACACTTGTTAAGCCATCCTTCCAAGCCTCCACTCTAGGTAAAAAAAATTTGTTTTACTCCTCTCCTTTTTATTTTTAAATGCCACCTATCTGTGGAAAGCTTTTGTTTTTGTCTTCTTCTCCATGCTTTCTTCTTATAAATCACCACACTCCTTTTTCTTTCTTTTTAAACACTTCTTTTTTATGCCATTTTGCAAGAGCTTTTAAAGCTTTCTTTTTGTCTTAAACCACTCTTCCAAGCTTACTCTTTAAATTACTCCAATTTGCTTCAAACTTTGCCTTTTGGTCCCAAATATGTATCAACACATCCAACCTAGCATTTAACATAAATTGAACACAAATTGAGCATTTTATCTTTAAAATAGGATTGAAATCACATATGTATAAGAAAATATAAGATAATTCAATCATATCCATAGACCTGCAATTAACTGATTAATAGGTTATTGAATAGAGATTTTAATTACTTATTAATTATCCTTATGATTGCTTCAAATCTAATTACATATTTAGGAGTACTGCTATGAACCGAGATGTTACAATTCAACTTATAAGTATCTCAATTAGGATTAATTAGTTCGACCTTAAGAGAGGATAATCATTTATGGGATATCTAGGATCAAACACAATTAAATCAATAAAGTAAAAGGAAGATAAAAAAGGATAAAATAACCCTTAAGTCTCCCTTATTAAGTATCTTCCTTATTTTGCTTTCTTCTAAGATTAAATTCATTCAAGTGTCATTAATTTAGTTTAATTTTTAGATTTTATAATTTTGTTTACCTTAAAAAATGTTCAATTTAAATTCTTAGGTCTCTAGATTCAATTCTTGTGAGATCAATATCAGTTATACTATAAGTTACGACTTGTATACTTATAGTGTAACTAAAACTAGAAAACAATAACTTAATGTCATGGAGCATGAGGACATCGTTAAGCCTGCACAGACTACCAAATCTGATCTTATGAGGTCACATCCTTTGCCCAATGTTTGTTCATTAGCTCCCACCTCCTCCTCAGAGGTGTCATTCTCCATGATTTATGAGTAATTACTAGACATGCAAAGTTAATTATAGCATTAGGAGTAGTGGATAGATCAAATTTAGGAGTATCTTTAATCATCCGATCAAGGCCTAGGCTCTCATGAGTGGTTTTTTTAATGCACTTGGTGGATATGTTTATTTTGTTTTTTTATGATATCTTTTTAGTTTATTTTGTCTTTTAAACTTATGTAGATAATTTTTATGCTTTTAACACTTACCAATTAGTTGTACAGCCAAATGAATATTGCTTAATGCAAATTGTACTTTGGTACTTCATTGCATGTCATTTTTTAGCAACACTCTTCAAGGAAGCTCCTTTCTCCCTTAATCCCCTTTCTTTTATATCTAATTATTTTATTAATACATTGAGGATAGTGTATGGGGATGTTAGTTTATTGATATTCTAATACATTTAAGCAATTATGACTTTGTGATGTTAATTGATTTTCATATTTCATTCTAGAGATTATTCTAATGGTAAGTTGATTATCAATGGGTATACTTTAATACAATTAATGTAATTATCATTTTTTATAATGAATAACTCTTAATTGATTATGACCTTTCTTAATATGATTATGTGACGTGTTTCAATGACCTTTTTACATAGTAGTTAGTTGTTGAGAAGACT
>JAOXYD010000008.1:10345610-10358542 GCA_028565735.1 Pinacopodium congolense
GCTCTTGATCATCTAATGCTTGAGCTCTTCTACCTTACTCTTCAATATCTTCAAGATAGCTCTTCTACCTTAGGTTCTATCAACCTATCTTATAAAGCATCAAAGACTTAAACATTAGTCATAATAATGTTTTGTCATCATAAAAACACATGATTAGAATCACCTTGTTCAACAATTTTTAATCATTAATAATTAATAATATAATTAATCAAGACTAATCTTGATTAAAATCACTAATTAATATTAAGTATTCTCTAGAAACACATTACATCCAGGTGCTTCCAAAGTTTCTAGAACTATAAAATTAAGATTTTTAAGAAACACATACAAACATATGCTTCAATGATTCTAAGAGAACTCTCCAAAATTTTTTTTTAAGATAACATATTTTTAAAGATTTTAAACTGTTTTATTAGTTTACTTTTAATTCTCTTTGTATTAATCTCTTTTGCTTCCTTCTTTATTTTCAGTTTGACAAAATCAATCTATTTTAATATTTTAATATTTATCAATTTTTTTATTTTTACTTTTATGATACATTATGACAAATTGAAAATTTTTATTAGTAAGGCCATTCAAAAGTATTTGACAACCAATACAATTTAAATAAAACTATATGATAATTTCATAATTTTATTATAATTGTAATTTCATAGTGTTTTAATTCTATTACTACTAAATTAGATAAAAATAAAAAACTAACTTCAATAATAGAACTTAAAAAATATGATACCGACAGTCAAAATAAGTTTTTATAATAATTTATGCACATCAATATTAGTTAATTACGAACTAAATCTCATTAAATAGTCATTTATAAATATTAGTTAATTAATAAATATTGGTTTTTTATTTTTATTTAAAAACAACATTTTACTTTATTTATGTTTTTGGTTTTTATAATTTATAATTTTTTGTATACTCATGATACTTTAATATCAATTTAAGCTTTCCTTTACAGCAGAGACGGAATAAGTCCTTGACAGAATCGCAGGTCAAATTATCAGAGTGAAATGGCTCTCCAGTGCCACAAAATAAAGTAGAGGTGGAGAGAAATCCAAGGAAGCGACTGACGCACTTGCACACGATAGATGCACATTATAGGAAATGTAAAGAGTCAGATGGACGACTTATTGGACGGTGACAACTGCTGATGCACACGATGTAGCTGGCTCAATGTAGTTCATTTCTTTTTCTTTTTTACCTATCGTTTTGGGTAAAAGTGTGCCACATACTGTTTGATATGATTTGAATAAAAAATTTAAATTAAAACCGTAAATTTATTTTAAAAGTAAAAATAAAACAAATACAAATTTAAACCATATTTAGATAATGCTTCCTATAATATGTCACAAAAAAATTAATATGTGATTTTTTATTTCACTCTATCAAAAATTATTATTTTATTATAATGAATATTAAGAATACTATAATTATTTTATTTTATTATAATTGTGAATTAGAACTGATTTATAAAATTCTAAAAAGATTATTGTTCATTTTTATTGAAACATATAAATATTTCATTCACATATTAGTATTTATATTTTGTATAGTTAGCACACTTAATTAATTCAATATTATTAAAATTTTAAAATATTGCGTAGTTTAAATCAATTATATTGTATAAAATTATGAATGTTATACACATATATAATGGCTTAGTATGATTTTGTGTTTAAAATAAAGATAAAATCAAATCAAATTAACAATTTGTTTTTCTTATTAATATCAAATCAGTGGTGTAATAGTTTATTGGTTTAAGCCATGTAGTTTGTGGAATTTGGATTGTCTCAACGGTTTGTGTATGACATTTAAGACGTCTTTACTTTAATTGGCCGGCATAAGTTTCAATTTTTAGTATATAAATTTATATTTCATATTTGAAACTTTTAATTTTAATTTTAACTTTGTATTATATTCTTTATTTTCATTTTTTCTTTATTTTCGGGATCGTGTACTCATAAGATTATGAATAATATGCATTATTAGAAACATCGAATAAATTTAAAATAAGAATTATATTGTGCAACTCATTTTACGAATTTTATGTCTTTTAGAAATAAAACTTTTACCTTTTTTTAAAAATAATTTTCGATTTTAAAAGTAGCAACTTTGTTCTTTCCCTTTAAGGTTTTTCAAAATTTTTAGTTGATATTCTGTGTATTGTATCATACCTGATAGATAATTTACTTGTAGATTGATCAAATGCATGAGAAATTTTTTTGAACAACCCGTTCGAGATCTGAATACATGCCTATTTAGGCTTGTTTGCATTAGTTTGGTCATGAAGTGAAGATAAATTATCAAACTTTTTTTTTGAAAATCCTAAATTAGCTAACTTTAGTATGCATATGACCGACAGAAACTTTCACTCATTATTTTAAATGAGACATCGAATATTCGGTAATCAAGACTTATATATCTATACAAAACGTGCCAAGTTCTTTGACGGACATGGAATTGTAATATTATGGTATAATATATTTTCTATGATATAGCTGTATAATAAATTTAAAACCTCAGGTCTATGATCCTTTTTCAGTTTCTAGAACAGCATAAAACGTATTCCCTGACGCTAAACTTTTGGATTGCATAATCAACGTGCCCTCACAGCAAAAGGAACTCTTAAAGCAGTTAGGCTGATAGGATAACTACTAATTGCTATGGAACTAAGTAAATCATTATGAGACACTACAAGCAATCGTATAAAAAGAAAGTCAACAACTTTCTAATTAATATTTGTGGGTTCTAGCGTTAATTAAACGAGGAATATTTTAAACAAGAGGCAGATTATCTGATGCATTAGGACTCGCACTCTCTAATTAGATAGCAATTGCTTTATGATAGGAGACTTTGACTGCCAGAGATACAAAATGTTTGAAACAAGTAACCACAATCATTCTAACGATTCTTGGCTGAACTACAAATGTGAGATGTTTAAAGGCATTTGTATTAGTCAAGTGAATAAATAATAAGGACAGAAACTTATTGCAGCGAATAATACCAATAATAATAATAATAATAATGATGATGACGACAATGACAACGGCAATAATATAATGATGAAGATGGTAACGATAATGATATTTTTTAAAATTTATTATAATTTTTTGTGATATTCTGTAATCTCGTGAATTAATAAAAAAATTGATTATGCTTAAAGTCATAAAAATGTAACCAAGATTTGATTCCTTCAAATTGGATCAAGTGCGGGAATAGAGATATCGAAAATTGTTAATTCATGAAGAGGCATCTTGCAAGCATCACATAGCTGGCTAGATCACTTGTTTCTTTATGTTTTTTTTTTAGGTAGTATGGACCTTTAATATACTTGATGTATTCCTTTTGCTGAATTGGCCAGTTGCTCAGTATAACTAAGGTATATGAGGTTCTAATGCAAGGGATTGATTCATAGGGTAGACAAGATTATTTCTCACTTCATTAGCTCAACTTTAACTTTTAGCGGAATTTATGAAGTATGGTACCAATATATCTAGATATATGCAAAAGCGGACTTAAAGTTATTTGTTAATAATTTGGTGGTTATCAAAGCAAATAATGCAGCAACGCATCTATCGATATGTACTTGATTATAAAGGGCCAGATAATAATTAGAAGCACCTTTGTATGGCATTTTGGATATCACGCATGCCTCCTACTAGTTTAGATCATATAGTTGTCGAGAAAAGGAAGTGAAATAAGGAGAGGAGTGGCTACTTTATGCTTCTCACCAGATTTAATTCGCAGCCGTAGTATGACAATGCAAACCACATCCCTGGCAAGAACTAATTATATATGTATACACACACACACATATATATATATATATATATTCTTGTGTACATTGGTTCTGTTCTAATGATACATCTGTAACCATTTATGATGCATGATGCAAATGCTAAACTCATATGCAGTAATTTTGAGCTTACAGAAAGAAGACATATATTTGAACTACTCGAACAGGACATCGAAAAAGAGAGGAACTTTTCATCTCTATTGGTTTGTTAGTAATCGGAAACTTTAGGAGCTACTTGCACAACCCAATAGGCAAGTTAGCAGATGACAATTTCAGTCGACTGGCTGGCAAAATAAACTGGTCCGCCAATTTTGTTTTAAAAGAGAATATCCGTAGCTAAGAATACAACAGGATAGTCAAGTTACCATTTTAACATGGCATGTAGTGGTCCTAGGTTTGGTCCATTTGGTGTTTAGCTACTTTAATTTTTGAGAAAACCAGCTGTGAAGAAGGTATATATGCCAAGTGTTCCTTTGTTTCCACCTTACTCTCTTGGCAGTGGGGGTCTCTGTTGGTATGCTTCTATCTTTTTCACTCATGTCATTATTGAATTTAGACTAGTAGGAAACCCATTAAAATTTTGGTGTGGCATTTTCCTTCAGTGAAACATGATGAGATCAAATTCTATCATAATCATGGACGCATGTGTGAAAGGACTGTTTGCAACACTTAAGACTCTTGATTTTGTTGTTCCGACAACTGTTGTTGGTGAAGGTGGTGGGGTCAGATCGTTGTGGAATGAGCCCTACTTACTTTTTTGCATATAAGGGAAAAGAATAAACCCTAGCTACCAATACCAGGAAATGGTTCTACTTAAAGCCGAAAGATGTTATTCTTCCGGATTAGTAATGTGACAAAGATCTATTGTAGATATTTAAGATAATGGTCTCCATTGCTCGTCTTGTCTTGTCTCTGTCTTTGTTAAACTTGGTAGCAGTTCCAGGTCCCAATTGAAGAACGAAGTTGGTTAATCCAATGGGCACTTTAACTGAATTAATTATATCGAAGCAAGCCTACCTTCATTCATCTCTAAGAGAGTTAAAACGACTTCTGTTGTAAGTTCACTCGGTTTATGAAATAGGCCGACTAATCATAGACGCTGCCCAACTTCAGTGCTTATCAATGGCAGAAGCCCTTTCAGAAAGTTTTACATAAATATATAATGTATATTTAGAGATCCTTCATTTCAGTTGCATCATTGTGCGTCATGTAATGTAGTGATTACCTATACTTGAGGAATTAGTATAGCAGAGTCGCCTAATAATCTTGATTTTAGAATTTTTGTGCTCGAGTCTCATTAATTAAGATTACTTTCCCATGATTAACAAATTGATCGTGAAGGGAAACCAACCGTGATTATTGGATGTCAGGAGTCCACTAACGTGAACATGGTGATCTATCGTGTTCCCTGTTCTTGATACGTAACTGTTCCGGGACTTGGAGATCAAAACGTCAGACTAGAGCCACTTGTGGGTGTGGAAAATGACGTGATTCTGTCATCCTCCACAAAATTCAAGAATAAGCCTCCTGATTTTTTAGAGGATGTTGAAGCATCTGTGAGCTAAGTATTCCTCCAACTTTAAGTGCACAAAGCAACAAAGTAGCCCTTAATATGATGGTAGATCGTGAAACCTTCCTGCAAAGCCAAACTAAGCTGACCTGTAAAAGATATATATATATATATATCCCTGCCTGCAATAAATCAGCATCTGTTTCATGTCTTTATTCATGCTTTATCCCAGAACAACTTTAGCTTTTGACCAGTAGTTTTCAAATAACTAAACCATGAACATATAACTATGTGTTCACACATCTGATTCTGCTTGCTTTCATCATTAGGCATATAGAAGGAATGCCTAAAGGATTGACTGAGACAACCTGAGTTAGTTGGCCGGACATGTCTATATTATATTAATGAAAGAACATAGAGCAGAAATACTTAATATATATCTCTCTGGATAGTGTAGAGCATATAGCACCACTTCAATTCTACTCGTGATTAAATTGGCCAACTTCAGATGCTAATATAGATTCTGTTCACGAAGACGACACGTAAATATAATTGTTTATTGTTTTTTTTTTCTTTTTTTGGTTACAACTATAAATGAAATAATAATATTGGTCTGATAGCTTTTCATATGTGATTGTTTAGTAACAATATGTATTCCAAAGTATAATCTTGTGATGTCAAGAGACCTAATTATCTCTATTTATGCTTATGTATGGGGGGTTATAGTTGATAATTTTAAAACAGTTGCAAAAGTTGGTTACTTTAAATGACAACCACAAAATGGTAAATGAGGTTGGAAATGTTGCACCATGTGACTCTTCCCTTCAGATTACCGGAAAAAAGTTTGCATGAAGAATTAAAGGTACTGTATAGAAGAAAAGTTTTGTGATGTAAGGCATATAGTGTGTAAGTGTATATTGAGCATAACAGCTTGAATAGAATTGGCAATTAAGGAATTCCCAAACTGATCGCTATTGTGTTAAGACCAATAAAAATTCAATTATTTCAATTGAATAATTTGTAAGGCATTATAAAATTAAGATCAGAGTCGACTTATATTAGTCACTTTCTGACTTTTTACAGTATATGAGGGATTTAAGGATCCTTCAGCTTACAATATGAGAAAATTAAGAATTATTATGCTTGAATTTGAAAAGAAAAATTTAGGGAGTTAGTAATATAGCTACTCATAGTATTAGGGAGGCAGTAGCATATTAATCTTTTTTTGTTTTGGGTGGGGGGATTGAAAATAAACTTAAATAGTTATAAATATATGAAATCATAACAATATAATTCTTTATAGGGATATGCCTAGTACCTATGCATTAATTGATGGTTTACGAAAGGATGAGTGAAGACCTATTATTGACATGAATGGGTATTTTACATAAGGATAATTTCTTCATTTTAGTGTCACTGAGGGAAAATATGGTAAATTGCATCAGATTAGTAGATAATTTGGTAAAGAATATGGAATACGAGAGTTGCTTATCGCTTTATACCAGATTACCAACAGAAGATACGTAGTTTATTTACTGTTTTATCTATTATTATTTTGCTCATCTGTTTTGGTTAATCTACTCATGGTTCCTTCCGTTATGGATAAAAATTGCAAAATCAACATAGGTGTTCTATTGTTGAACAAAGAAGTTATAGAAATCTGTAAAAGCTAGACGAGTAATTAGAGTGAAAGACAATAAAGAAAAAGTATTTGAGAAAAGGGAATTTACTAAAGCAACCAATGGAACTAAGTTTAGTAGAGTTTAAGATGATGGAGGAAACGAGGATTTGGTGCTGATTTTGTTGCAAAAATTACTCAAGAATTGGGCCACGGTATTTATTTCCTCAAACGCAAGTTGTGACATTATTGATAATATTATTTGTGGAATGGTCACGGTCTTATACTAAAGGATAAATTCAGACCAACTACCATTACACTTTTTTTTGGAAAAATAAATAAATAATTCAATTAAAGAGAGCTAATGCAGGGGAAAGCTATCCACCAAAAGTAATCATCAAGACTTAAGACCAAGAACACAAATAAGGTCTTTTAAATCTATTAGTGTCTAGTTCAATGGTCCAAAACAAGTATAGGAGTGGTCCTTAAACTTAGGTACCATCATCTTCCCTCAAATGCCAATTATGAAGTAGAGATTCAGAGCACGTTAGGCAAGAAAGGTAAGCCTTGATCACCTCAAGCACCCATTCCAAGGTAGATCTAGTGAACTCCATCCTAGATTGTCGTCTATTTTTACCATACTTGATGAGTTGCGCTCCTGCTAGATTGTATACATCGCACAACTAAATCCAATCTTCTAAACTTTGTAGTCCCCAAAGCTAAAGTTGTGTTGTTGTGCTGATCAATTTACTATAAGTGGCCAAGCTTTCAAAGTCATGTGGTGGTTACAGAAGCTTTGTAATTCTTTCCACATTAGATTCGTGTAGCAACAGGTAAAGAATAGGTGATCTCTTATTTCCCTTGCTCCATTGCATAAGCAGTAGGTGCCATTAAAATATGATGAGTCTCTTAATTATTCTAGAGTGGCAAGTCGATTGAGGATGGAAAATCATAAGATGAAGGAGGCCTTTCGTAAATTCAAATTAAACCATACCAGTTTGTGCCAGTTGATAAGAGAGCCCAACATTACAAAGGCCTGTTTGTGGGAATGAGTGGAGAACCTTTCAGTTTGATGCAATGACCAGAAAATAGTGTCTTCTGCATTTTGGTTAGGCAGGTATCTAGGTAGAAACAGACTCTGTTAGGAGGCATTTCGAGTTGGGCTGATCCATTCCCTCCCATCCACCATCATAACTACCTAAGCATCAACAGGTTATATCCTTTTAAGGTTCCCAAAGTTTGGATGAAGGTGTAGAGGAGTTGTAGTGGACCAGTTTTCATACCATAATAAGGTGTCCAATTCGTTACCTACTTGATGGTGTATCGTAAAGTTAAGCTACGTCTTAACTCGAAACAGCTGAGTCGTAGATCAAGATGCGTCTATAGCAGCTTTAAGTTCCCAAAGGCTTCGACCTTTCAAGGCATAGGTGTACATTCACTGTACCTAAAGATTTTGTTTGTCTACAAACAATATCCAAATTATTTTTGCAAGACAAACTTTGGCCCTGGTAGACATTGTAATGATTCTAATCCCCTTCTTACTTAGGCTGACATAGCTCTTTCCAGTTGACCTTGCAACCAACAATTTAGTAGGGCCACCACTCCACAAGAAGTTCTGCTTACATTTTTCAATCTCCTTGGGCACCCATTTTGGAAGAATTAAGTGACATGTCCGGTATACTTGTATGTTATTCAAGGTGGAAATGACCACCTGTAATCGACCACGAAAGGACAAAGTCTAGTTACACCAATAACCAATTCGCCTTATAGTTTATCTAATATAGTCACATATTCTATATATTTTAGTTTACTAGAGAGAATTGGAGTTCCCAAGTATAGGAAAGGTAATATTTGAATTTTCAGACTAGTAGCTCTAAATAAGATAGGGTTTATACCAATCATTAAATTTGAGACTATCAAGAAACTCTTATGTTTATTCATGTAAAATTTAGACAAAGTGTTGAATCTTTCCAAGGATTCTATCAATAGGCTGACAGACTACAATTTCACATCACAAGACAAAAGTAGATCATCTGCAAAAGAAAGGTTAAATAGATATATTTCTGGCACTTATTGTGGTACTGAACTGATGCCTATCCTGGATATTATAGTAGATCATTCTCACGAGGGCTTCTATATACATAGTGAAGAGGTATAGGGATAAGAGGTCCCCTTGCCTTAGGCCCCTCATTGCTTTAAATTAGGGAGTCGTTTCTTCATTGATAAGTATACTATATGATGTTCTTATACATTCCATTAGCCAACATACAAATTGCACTAGGAACCCAAACACTCAGAGCAATTCTTCCAAGAATCTCCAATCCACTGAATCATATTCCTTATAAAGATCAATTTTTAATGTATAATTTCTTGTAACCTTAGGCCTCTTATAGTCCTTAATCAACTCTTGTGGGAGAAGAATGTTATCACCAATATTTCTGCCTCGAATGAATGCTACCTAGGATGGATGAATGAGGGTGCTTAAGACCTTATGAAGTCGCTTAGCTAACACTTTTGATGTGATTTTATATATGGTGTTACAACAGGTGATGGGCAGAAATTGATGATGAGGAACCTTTAGTACCAAGCTCACAAAGGTCTTGTTAATCTCCTTGAGAATTTTGCAAAATTGAAAGAATTCCTGCATTACTGGGATCAATGTATCCTTTAAGCTTGCTCATAAGTGATGAAAAAATAGGCATTAAGACCATCTAACCCTGGGGGCCTTGTCATGGTGTAATAAGAATAAGACTTTCTCAATCTTGGATGGAAGAATAGGAGCTATCAGTAAAGTGACATTGATCTGCGAAATTTTGGCTGTTATGATGCTGGTCAACATTCTTGTTAGTAGATTGCCATCTTTTTGATAGCCCAACATGGTTAAGAAGTGATTATAAGCTTCCTGCTTGATAGCTTGTTATGATTTTAGTTGTTGCCTAATTTAATCAGAGAGTTGATATATCTTATTTATATTCATGCGATGAAGAGTGGTATTATGGAAATAAGCTGAGTTTTGGTTGCCCTCCCTCATCTAAAGCATCCTCAATTTCTACCGCACCTTGGATTGATTAGCTTCCAAAGCCATGCTGTATTGCTTTAAAGCCTCTTGTTTTTGAATTCGCTTGATTTAATTGTTTGGATCCAAGAAGAGTTCTTTCTACCTTATTTTGAGAACTATATGAGTTTGTTGAATATCTAGGAGTTGGAAAACATGATAACTCTTCCTTAGCCTCTTAGGTCCTTCCTTTATCAAAGTTAGTTTCTTCACTAATTGAAATTTTCTGGACCTTGAAATATGCATCTCCAATCCCATTTTGATTACCTGATCATAACCCTCTATCTTGATAAGGAAATTATAAAACTGAAATGGAATTACAGTCTTGTGCTGCACAGAGATTTGTTAGACTTCCATTGGCCTATAGTTTGAGCATAAAGGTTCTCTAAACACTACCTAACTATCTCAAAACTCCATCAACCATTTGTTATTGACAAGAACTCTATCCAATTTCCTTTGAACCAATCTACCTCCAAACCGATGGTTACACCAGGTAGATATATTTTTGATTGAGAGTATATTTGTCACCCCTGAAGCAGCATCATAGGCCTAGAATTGAGGAAAAAAAACTAGGGGTTCCAGATAGAGGACTTGTTTTATCATTGTGTAAGGTGCGATTAAATTTGCCAAGAATGCACCATGGATATATTATTGTCAATGATTTGGATCTTGGTCAATATTTCAGTTCACTGGAATCTAAAATTCAAGGCATACATAACGGTAATGCTCATCTTCCTGTGGTCATCCACTGTCACTGCCTCCAAATGGATTAATTGATCAGTATATAACTAGGACAGTACTTCTAGCTTACCCAAATTATATCCAAGCACAATCCTACCATAGTTATAAGCCTGATGATTGGTTAGAACTTTCCATCTCATGTCAAAAAAAGAATGTTATTGAGCCTTTGCCTCCGTGAACTTGGTCTCAAGTAACCTAACGAGCCATGGCTTACATTGATGAATGTAGTCCTTGACCATTTCTTATTTATTTAGGTTTTTTAAACCTTTAGTGTTCCAGAATAATAAAGAAATATTTATAGAGTGGAGGATTGAGTCAACCCCTTACTCTTTTTCCTCAGTTTCCTTTTACCTTTCATTGTAGAATCTGCTACCTCAAGTGACTCCTGAAGCACCAATTCCTTCGAAGTATCATCAGCTAAGGCAACTTGGGTTGCTAAGAGTAGACTCTAGATGGTTCTCTTGTGCGTCCCTATAGCCCTCTTGGGAACTAGCCTTCCCTATTGCACTCTTTGGCTTAGGCCTAAAACCTCGCGAAGTGCTGTTAATGGATAAACACTCCACTTTCACCACTTTAATGGAGTGAGCATGTGTATTCGCGAAGGACTAGAATTGGATGGAAAGTTGTATTGAGTCACTTTGCTATCCCATTAACTCAAGTCTAGGATCTTCTACTATCCTCTGGCTGGTCTTCACATACCATGCAGGATCTAGAGTACCCTGTTGCCTTGCCAGGGATATAACTTGATTCTCACCTGCAATGGAAAGAATATTGAATTGAAATTAAATAATGGAAATGAATATATCTTTTAGGGATTAATCATCTAAGTCCAAGCTTCTTTAATTACATCTTATTGTAGCAAATTTGTTTGGGATTGGTTAATTAGTTGTTTAGTCTAATTTAGTTAATTATCAAATCATTAAATTTAAATAGGTTGGATAATAAAGACAACAAAATTACTAGTGATTCATTTTAATTATCATGGAATGACGATCCAGACTCTTATTAGCTATACTAAGATATGATATATATACTTTTATATTAGTAGTCTTGGTATCATTAGATTTGAAATTGGATTTTTTTTATTTAGAACTTTTGAATTGTAAAAATTCTCTCAAGTTTTTGACACTGTTGTTGGAGATTTTTAGTTGATATTAGGAAATTATGATTTTTGTTAGATTAACCAATTTTGTTTATATGTTATTTTTATTTTTTTGCATCTTTTATTTTTCTCGTTCTTGTTTGTTTAGAACTCTTCTTCTCTTGTTCTCTTTTCTATTCTTTTGATTTTTTAGGTTTAGGTACATCATTGTATGATAAGGAGTCAATCTATAGATCTATTAAAACTTGATCTTAAAGTTGAATGGACTTTTTATTAGATTTTGAGAGAGAGAAATTCTCATAGTTTAGAACAAGTTAAAGTTCAACCTATAAATTTGGAAGCAAACATGGATAGAGAAGTTGGATCAAGAGGACAATTGACTAGAAGAGACTTGTTTAAACCTTCACTCTAAAGTACAAAGTCAAGCATATATAGACTAAGAGTGGCGGTATTCAACTTTGAAATTAAACTCCAGATAATACAGATACTTTAGAACTATGTCCAATTTGATAAGTTATTAGATGAGGGCCCTAATGCACTTATCATAAATGTTCTGGGGATTTATGATTCCTTCAAGCTGAATGAAGTTTAAGCGGACGTACTAAGACTCAGATTGCTTCCATTCACATTGGGAGGGAGAGCTAAGTCACTGCTCAACTTAAATCCTCTAACTTCCATCACCTCATGGAACCAATTAGCTGATAAGTTTTTGACGAAATACTTTCCACCATCTGGACTTGGAAAGTTTTGTAATGACATTATATCCTTTCAACAGTGGGACGTGATGACTTTGTATGATGCATGGGAGAGATGGAAAGAGAAGGTGAGAAAATTCCCTTATCATGGCTTTGATTTAGGTATGTTAATGCAAAACTTCAATGTTATACTAAGTTTGCTACAAAACAGTTGATTGATGCATCTTTTAGTAGTACTACAAGTTTTAAGAAACTTGAATAGCTATAGAGTTGATAGAAAATATTGCTATGAATGCCTACTAGTAGGGAAATGTAAGGCAAAGAATCAAATCTGTTGGTCATGAACTCATTCTCTTAAGGCCATAATCTATGTGATCAAGCTAAACTAAGGCTCAACAAGCATTCAATCAAA
>JAOXYD010000008.1:10364136-10376050 GCA_028565735.1 Pinacopodium congolense
GTAAATATTTAATTTAATATAAATAATATTAAAATAAATAAATATGTAATATCAACATTATTTAAAATAAAAATAATACATATAATAGTGCAACAAAAAAACAATAAAAATCAAAAACAAAAAACAGAGCACAAAAATAAAAAACAACAACTATAAACCAAAATTAAAAACCAAAAATAAAAGTTGTACTTAACGAACCCTAAGATATTAGTATAATTAAAAAGCTTAATAATTAGAACTACAATTCTTAGTTTACTTGCATAAGCTTATACATATAAGGCCAAGATTTAAAGGAATTTATTAATGGTAATGAGTGCATGGAACTAAAAGTAGAAGAAACAAATGATATGCTGCAGAAATGAAAGATTAAAGCTAACAAAGGCATGTTCACTTTAAAGACGATAGTTAAGAAAATGTATTAAAGCACATTTAAGATGCCATGACTTTAAAAGGTGCTTGGGTTACATCTGCTAAACTATTTTCAAAGAAGAATGACACAAGACTCCAACTCTTGAAGAGTTAATTATTGTCAATAGCATAACTCAACATAATGGTAACTCAATACTTTTAGAAGATAAAAGTGTTGTGATAAAGAGATTTATGACTTAGATCAAGAAGCTATAATCAGGAAAAGAATAATTATTCATGATTTGAGACCTAAACATAGAGGATTTGTTCTTAAGGTATAAGGGTGGCAAAATCAACCATCACTTGTTGAATTAAAAAATTTGCTTACTTATCAAGAAATTTTGGCTAAACAAATGGGAGGAGTTACATTGAAGAGTTAAGAGAAAGCTCTTTCTGTAAACAAAAGTAGATAGAGTTATAAACAACATGTTGATGCTTGTTAGCTTATAAGTTTATTGTATTTTCATATGAATTTGAGTATGACTTAAGGTACATTTCCTTAAAATTGATGTTTAAGTGTTTAATTATTCTTTTAATTGATGTACATTGTAGATTAAAGATTAAATGGTGAGAAAGTTGGAAAAATTTTGCTGAAAAAATTAAAGGAAGGGAGTAAAATAGCAAGCGAACTGCACTGCCACTTTATTATGATGAACCACTATTTTGCTTAATCTATAGACTTAAACGGTGGCAGTTAAATAATGTCGTTTAACTCCTCTTTAAACATCGTTTAAGTACCTGTCAAACTTTTTCTAGCTAGCTCTTCCTCTCAATTGGCTACAACTTACTCCACTTACTTCTAACTTGCAGTTGACATATATACGAAACTTCAGATATCAAATTCAGATAGATTAAAATAGATTGAGGTAACTTATATTAAATTTAGCTTAGGTTTTCTCCTTTCTTCCTTAAGTTAGGTTTTCTTTTCTTTTTTTTTTCTAACTTTGTTCTTAGTAATTTCAGGTTGTTTTAAGGAATTCCAAGAGTTTTTTTTAAGTGATTAAAGGATGTGTATCACTTTAGAATAACATTTGGTGCAATCTAAACCATTTAATTCACTTATTTCATACTCTTTATTCATATATATGCAAGAACATATATATGAATATGATTTTTCTTGGTTATATATGATGTTTTAATTTGATTTATTGTTAAGAATAGGCTTTTAAATCGATTAATTAAGTTTCTCTTGCCTGATTAGATGATGATCTTTGTTTATTTAAGTTATTAAATCTTGCCTTAATTTGATCACTTAAGATAAGATATTAGATTATTAAGTAGAGGATCAATCACTTAAGTTATTAGAAAAATTAGTAAACAATATGATTTTAATCAATAAATGACTATTGGTTGATTAATCATGATAGTACTAGTCTTAAAACATGGATTTTAGGATTAAAATTTCTTGAACTTTAAGCCTACTTCCTATACATATAATCGGACCAAACCATAGAATATGAATGTTAGAGATGAGACATTTACTTGATCATAACTTTGTCTTGAGTTAGTGAATACCCTAGATTAGATATTCAATTTCTTTTCATAACTTTATTAAATAATTTAAAGTATAATCCTTAGCTGATTATTCAATTTGGAAAACTTTAAAATAATTTGCATGCCATTGCAAAGTTTTGAGGCTTTTAGTTAATTTAGTAGTTTTACCTTAATTAATTGGGCAATCTAGAGCTCTCTAGATAATTGTAATCCAAACGGTCTAATAGTCATTAACTTTCTCAATGGATTTGACATTTCAAAGTCATAAAAATACTCAACTTTAATACTTGTTGACCGGTATAATTTTGAAATTAATTTTAAAAAGTGTGTTTTCATTATTTAAAATGATAATTAATTGACATAATTTAGACCAAATCAACCATCAACAATGCTAGATCAAAGAGGAGTAAGATTGAGATAAAGAGTCGTTGAGATGAAGGAACTAATAGTACGAGGGGAGCACCAAAGCACAATAATTCTAAGAAGAAGTGCGGAGGGAAATGTTACAAGTATAGAAAAAATGGTCCCATAGCAAAAGCGTGCCGATCATAGAGGGTTGTTTAAAGTAATGTTGTTACTTTCGTAAGTGAAGAAGACATGGATGAAGAGGCAATATATGTGGCAGAAGAAGAGGGGTTAGCATTGAAACAAAATCAAACTTAAGCATTTATACCAAAGCCAAATGATATAAAGACATTTCTTACAAATGGGTCCATAAGATAAAGAACTGTGTTTATAAGACAATATTAAATATAAAAAAGGAAAGTTAATTGTTGTACTTGAATTTGTGGATGATTTTATCTTAATAGGGGATTGTAAGGGAAATTTTCTTCGAATAAAGTATAAGTATAATTTGTCAGTTTAATTATAGATAAGAGATTTAGGACAACTTAAGCATTTTCTTGGTTTAAATATTGATTATACTAGCAAAGGAATCTTTTTTCTATTAAAGAAAGTATTCTAAAGATTTACAAAAGAAGTTTGGAATGCTTTTACTAATTTCAACTCCATTATAGCCAAATGCTAAGTTATGCACTTATGAAGGAAGAGATTTGGAGGATGTAGCAATATATTGACAATTGGTGGGTGGCTTGATTTATCTAACTTTAACCAAGACAAACATTTCTTATGCAGATGGTTTATTCAATCAATATATACATAATCCAAAGAAACCTCATTTGGAAGTATTATAACAAGTTTTAAAGTATGCCAAGTCGACAATTAAGTTATTTTGTATAAGAAATTAGGAAGTTGCATATTAATTGATTTTGACGACATTGATTTTGCAGGTGACCATCATACTTGACATTCAACTATAAGGTATGTTTTTGTCCTAAGGTCATGACCAGGGTCTAGTAAAAGACAAAAGACTATGTCTTTATCTACAACTAAAGTAGAATATTAAGTTACAATAAGGATAGCTCAAGAAAGTACTAGGGCTTATTCAACTGTTAATGATTTGTGTTAACCAATGGGTTAAGCTATTTCATTATATTGTGACAATCAACCATCAATATGTTTAGCCAACGTTTGAAAAACCGAATCCGACCGACCGGTTTAACCTGGTTAACTCAGAACTGATTGGTTTATCGATTCGGTTTCTTTTAAAAATCGTTATATATAAAAATCGGAGGGTTGAGGGTCGGACCGGTCAGTTTGACGGGTTCGACCAGATTTAATTAACTGATTTAACTAGTTTGACCGGTTTAATCCGTTGGTCTAACCCTTTTCAACCAAATCCAGCCCAACTCACCTCTCTTGATTTATTATTATTATTTATTTCAACTTACTCTTACAACCTTTTTTTACTTTATTATTATTTTTATTATCTATTAAATATATTATTTTTATTTATATTTAATTCTTATGTGATATTATTTATTTATTTTATAATTTTTTGTTATATATTTTTATTTTAAATAATAATTATTAAAATAAAAAATTTAATATAATATATTTTTGATATTATAATTTAATAAAAGATTAACAAAAAATAGATTAATAATTTATATATCTTATTATTTTACACCGGTTCAATACTGATTTTATAATAGTTTTATACCGGTTGAACCTCTAAACCTTTAACCCCTTCCCTTACCGGTTTGATGTCCGGTCCAATTTTCACAACATTGGTATTGCTAGCTTCTTAACCGCACCGCCTGCCTTACGTAATTTCGTTGGTTTTTAAAACTGCCAAGTATTTCAGATTTCTGACTGGTAAAACATATTTTATCAATATTTTGTTACATAATCTTATAAAATCAATATTACGTTTAGTAAAACATATTTTATCAATAATTTGTTTTATATATTCTCATAAAATCACTGTTATAAAAATTCTAGTTCAAAGTATATTCATATTTTTAATCTATGCTAAATGGTGATAAAATTGTTTATCTTACTAATTATAATTCACAAAAACATCTAAATAAGGAGCGTTGGATGATAAATTATAAAGCCATAAGAATCTTGATGCAATTTATCCATGCTCCTCCTCTTTAAAATTTATCATCAAATTGATGGTAATAAAAAAAATAAAGACATCCTTTATTATACTATTTTTTAGTGATATTTTAAACAAATAATTATTTTAAATGTCAAGAAATAAGAATTATTTTGATGCAGAAATCTAGCAGACGAGGATATTCCTTAGAATTGTTCTGTTTTTTATTTTGGGCTTCCCCCCTCTTTGTATCTTATCCACTTTGACTGCAGCCCAATGAAATTACATGGAGAATGACCCATGTTTGGCAATAGGATCGGTCCACACCCGTTCTATTTTGAAATAAATGAAAGACAGAAACTAATCTTGGCCCATATATTAACCGATCCAGTTCACAAGATTTGCAATTTCGAAGAAGATGAGCACCAAACAGGAAGCTATGGCGGGAAACGATCCGCCACCACAGAAGCAGCTCCTCTCTCTCATACGCGACTTCGCTTCGGATAAGTCTCAAGGAGGTACATAACGTCGAATAACTTCTCTCACTCTCTGTCTGTCTTTTCTCTTAGTTTGCTGTGTTTGTTGAGAAAATGAATGAGACTGATGAGATACTGTTATTTACCCCGTGCCTGTTGGTTACTGAATTGTAGACTGTTATTTGAATATGATCATCACTACCTTGAGTGCGATCGACGAATGTAGATTTACCATTATTATTTGGTTTCTCATCCTGAGTTTTCTCGGAAACGAAACTCGGGATGAAAATCATGAAAATATTTAGGTGAAAGACACTCCGTAGAGCCAGAGATTTTAAACTCTACGGTTTTATCATGTTAAGAACGTTTACAAATCGGGGATTCGAATTTTGGATTTGGTTACTCTTGACGTAATCTCCTGAATCTGTGCTATGCTTGAAACTATGCAGAGCGACGAGTGGCTGGCTTAAAGAAGAGAATTGAAGAGCTCCGTTTTGAGCTTAACACAGCAAATGTGGATCTGGAAGAGGCCAAGCGGTTTAGAGAAACCATTGAACAAGAGCTTAAAGGATATGAAGTTGAATTGGCTTTGAGTAATGCTTCAATTCAGGCCTTAGAAGTTAGTTATCTTTTACAGTTCTGTTTCATCTATCATCTATGAATGACCTTTTCCGTTTACTTCTAGTCCAACTTTTTATGAATTTGATTTTAATTAATAATTAAATCATGCTGATTGTAGGCAAGGATTTCTTTGATTCAGGGTGAAATAAAAGCCGTTGGATCCGAAGTTGTGGTCCTTAAGGTAATGGTTAGGTCCTGTATTGTTTTGCTATAATTGACAACGGCTTCTGAATTATTTGTTTTTCGAATTCTTTTTTATCTAACTTATTCCATGCTATGCTTGGTATATGCAAAGAATGAAGAAAGAGCTTCACGGTACGGCCTTTTTGTATTCGCTAGCGATTTATTCTCTTAGTTGTTTGCTTTGTTCCACGTCTAAAGAAACTGAAGGATTAGTCCTAATTGCTGCTCTGTCTCCAATGTATCTTCTATTGCATTCACAGAGACGAGTTTATCGAACAGATGCTTGAACTTAATAATAAAATAAGGTCCGTAATACTCTCTGGAGCCTTGCATGATTTAAAATGAATTTATTTAGATGAAACTTCTTACCTGAGCTCATAATAAAATATCACTTATTGCATAGAAATCATATACCATGGCGTAAAGAGTACTTTCATTCGTATTTGCAATCTGGCAACCAAAATGCAGTGGTAATCAGTGAGCTTACATTTTAAATAGGGGATTTCAGGAGAGCGTAGCAATTAAATTGCTGAATGAGAACGGCACTGGAACTGCAGCAGGTGTTGTTGAGAAACCAGTTAAGCATATTTGATGTTACCTTCTGGTGTTTCGGTTCATAAAGATATATAGAAGATGCCATGTTGGATTTTCATTTCAGAAGCAGTCCTTGAAGTTCCGGACGAGGTAGTTACAGAGGTCGATTTAAGAACTTTAAATGATAAGCTTGCCCATATAGTTTCTGAAACAACTGAAAAAGAACAGGAGTACCTGGCAGAAGAAAATATTCAAAAGCAGGTTGGAAAATTATCGCCATTATGTCAAAGTTCCACAAAATATAACCCTTTCTATGGAAAATAGGCCACAGTGTTTGAGCTGTCTGGTCACTGCAGGTCCAGCAGGAGTACCTTGTCCGTAAGAGGAAGGTGTCTTTGATGGAGGCTATACCGAAAGAAAAAAAAACGTTGCGGGATCTGACACAATATCCATAGTATCATTATATGGCTACATTGGTTACTTTCGTCTTTGTTTAACAATAGTTTTGCATGACGGTATGCTTGAAAGGAGGGGTTAGAGCGCTGGGAAAAGAAAAAGGGTGGAAACCTTAAGCTCTCTAATGCCTAAGCAAATGTTAGTAGAGGGGCGGTATTCGTATAAGAACAGAAGAATTATCTCTGCCCTTTGAAAAGCCTCTGTTTTCTGGTGAAATACTAGTAGGAATAATTAAGTTGCTTTACAAATCTTTTTTAATGAATTAGATAATCTAGTTCCTTTACCAAGATGGCAGGTCCATGACAGCCTCGAGAGTCTATAAATTTTTTAAGAATAGTAATTGATTCCATCCACTCATTAGGGTTGAACACAACAGCCTCATGCCATTGCCCGGTGTAGCGTACCATTAGTATTCACTTTCCCTTTACTACCATGTGAGAAGATTCTTTCTTGTTACACCAATTAGAAAGAAATACTAAATTTACTGCATAATTTAAAAAGCAAGAATACGAGACTGTCATTTTTGCTTTTCTGTTCGATATAATAAATGTGTAAATGATCGTCAGGTATACACAAAAAATTTCTCCTTGACTGGAAACAAGCAAACTTGTGAACTGGAGCAGACTTGTGCTTCTATAGGTGAGGAATTGCAGAAGAGATGTATTTGTCCAAGTTGCTATGCCGATAATATGGAGGCACTGGGTGGAATTCTTCAGGCAAATGAGACAAATTGATGGTGAGTAGTTGTTACTGCATTTTAGCTGTTTATAGAACCTAATATTACTGTTATTAACACTCGATTTCTTGGCGTTAATGGCACTTATCTTTTGGGAATGGGAACAATTATTTCAGGGAGTTATTTCAATCGTCTGTTAGCAAGCTGAGAGAGCCCATCGTACAACAACCAGAAAAAGACACCTGGAATTTCTAAATGTCCGCGTCTAACTTTTGCATATGAAATCATTAAATTGAAAAACTGCAATGCCAAATCCAGACGATTATGAAACTAGCTACAAACAGCTGCATGTTTCTTATTAAAGTTGATTGCAGGTAAAAAATTTTGGCCGTTAACAAATGCTGATTATCAGTGTGTGACCGACTTTACTTTGCATCTGTAACATGTGAATTAAGATTGCACTTTGAAACCCTAAACAATGGTTGAAGGGTGTGATGTTAAAAGGAGTGGAAGAAGTTAAATCTTCCAAAAGCTAATCTGGACAACCAAGTACACAGGAAGTAATTCTTCATCTGTTACCCTCTGTTTTCACTAAAATAGATGCATGCTTCCTGGTGTTCCTTCTATATCTTGTACAAGCAGTGATAACAAGGTAGATCTACTCTCTTCATTGCTGTTGATCGGTTCCTGAAATAATCAATTATATTACAATCAAATCATGGCAATGAGATCATACAGTATTTGACCAGTGATTGATTGAACAAGATATAACTTAATATGATATGTATGAGATTATACTCTTAAGCTGGCTCCTCTCCATGGAGGTGTACCAGTTCGAAGGATGTCGAGAGTTGGAGTAGTAGCTGGATTTGTGGCCCTAACAGCTGTTAGTGTAGAAAATAGAGCAGAAACAGGCCGATGATCTGAGAATTTACTCTCGCTGCGTAAGTAGGAAAGTTGCTTCACTCCTTTCCCGTACCATAGAATTCTGTCACACCTGGCACCAAACTCAGGCATTATTCATCTTCAGATTCTTGCAAAGTTTAGAACTTTGAAACTTAGCATTTAGTTAAAGATAGGCATTCATAATCTACACTATGTAAGAATTTGTGTCAGGTTTGTGGCAGCTGACTAGCATAAAAAACAATCTAGAATTAGGATTACAGTCCACTAGGCGTACCATGCTGGAGTCCTCTGCTTCTCCCCTGTTTTGCTTTGAAGATCACCTGAATAACGATTAGAATTTAATGCAGAATACTTGTATGTTGGAGCGAATTCTATGTTACCTTCTCTCCACCCTTGGAATACACCTCCATCTTCTAGTTCCCTTCGAAGCTGATCAAACTGTTGCAGTGCTTTCCAATCTTTCTCGTCTATCAAATGCCTAGCTAAATTGTCTTCCAAGAACAATCTATAATTGAGGTCCCCGCACAAAAAAATTTTACTGTTCAAAATATTAAATTTCTATTGTCAGTTTCATTTTTGAGAGAAATTAGTGTTTAAATAATATTATTATTCGTTTTTTTTATAATAAATTTGACATGGCAATTCTTTTAAGATATTCTTGTATCTTATACTTTTGTTTTACACTTGAACCTTGATGTGAATAGTTATTTTAAGTTTAAAATTGCATGCAAGTATGAAAATATACAAAAAGTTCATAAGATGAAATATAATTCAGCAAATAGTTTGGTAACCTTACTGAAAAGAATTTTCATTTAGCGTATAGGACAAACCACGACACATCACTTGTTATTTGGAGGGCAATAATTTTTGTTTCAACAAGTATAGCATTTCCAAGTTGTATGCTTAATTTAGCCTTATATATCAAGGTTTATGATATCAAGCACTCGCATCTTATGCCGAAGTTAATTATTTGGTAAGAGGACCACTTACTCATGTGCTAGAATGTTGAGAGGAAGAGGATTATAATTGTCTTTGGGGGATGGAGGGAAAGAAGTTCGCTTAAATATCTCTAATACTTGATGATTTCTTTTTCCTTCGTCACCTCTCTTCTCACCAGAAGCCAGATGGGCAGCAATGAAACAGTAACTTACTCCTTCAATAGACATGCTGACAGAAACCGCTCCTTTGTTTCCTAAATAACCCATGATCCCACAGGCTACTGAACATACTTTCACATTTGAAATGCAGTATTTTTTCAGCAATTCCTTCTTCATCCACACACTCATGAAGACTCCGACCATCTTCTTGCTGGCGATTAGCTTGTAAATACTGCCTCCAAATGCGTCATCATGCTGTCTCATTGATTTCTGCCTCATTGGAGTCCCACCATATCTCAAACTATTCTCCCTTACCAATTCTGAAGACCTCGCATAGTTGTAGTTGTCAATTGAGATAGGAGTAGACAAAGGAGTCATCCAGGGGCAACCCACTTTGTTGTTTAGAGTTTTTCCTATGAGTAAGTTCCAGTTGGCCGCTTTTCTTGGATCTTCTACTCCTATTACGTTCCGGGTTTTTAGAGGCACAACCTCCTGAAAGCTGCATTCAGGAAGAACTAAATGGTGAAATGGCACCTGGCAGGCTTTTAGGCGTCAAAGTATATATATGTGTGTGTGTGCGCTCCTTTCTCACTCAAGGACTATGTACGTACCCAAGAACATACATGTCAGCTTCATCCTTGAGATTTAGCCACTCATCCAAATCTAGAGCTAGGCTTCCTGTAGGAGACCGTCCAGCAACATTCCAGGTACCAACGAAGATTCTGAAATACGTAAGTGCGATTAGATGTTGTAATGAAAATTTCTCTTTGTATCTATAATTTCGTTAAGAGAAGATGAAATAAGTCACCTTAGTTCATTGGTCAAAATACACCGATCAGTCTCCCATGATCTACTGATTCCAAGAATATCTTCTAGCTTTTGGTCACATTCATCTTCTGTCTCCTCTCCTGAAAGCATGGTACGCAAATTATGTATAGCTCAAGAACAAAAAGAAGAGGATTACGATTGATGAGAAAGTAATTAATGGAGCTGACCTGAAACGTCATCCAAATAGAATGCCTTGGTTCTCTTGTTCTTGCTCTTAAACCACTTCCGAAGTCTCCTAGTTTTCTCCTTCTGTTTTATGTCATCCATGGCTCATGACGAAGATCCAATCCTTGCTTAGACTACAATAGCATGCTCTTAACAGTTTAAAGCAAATCAGTTCACGAAAATGATATGATTTATGCAACTTATCTCGCATTTCTTCTGGCAAAGCTGTTACCTATCCAGCATCTTTGCTATGGTCATCATCAATGTTTCAGAGAAAAAGGAAACTTTTAATTCTAGATGACCATTGTTAAAATCGCCTTATACGGGATTTTGGGGATCAAAACTAAGAGACAAACGCCAGAAACACAGACAAGAATATTGAAGCTAGCGATAATTCCAAGGGGCAAAAACAATTGGAATTGCAACATGTAGAGTCAATGCTATTTAGAGAATATGAAGCTTCTCACCCATCTTTTATGGAGTTATTTAATCACTGATTCATGAAGGAAGCTAAAAAGATATAGGCCTCACAAGCTTCTATCACTTGTTTGATTATTTAAGCTGTTAGGTGGGGATGGTCATGCCAGTCACGTAGGTCTTGTGGGTTTTTAGATTTACAAGGTCAATAATTTACATTGCCATGTCCTAATATAAAACATCGGTACAGCTAAGCTGGAAAAACAGCATAGCCTCGTTACTGGGAACTATTATAAGTATCCCAACAAGTTGAATCACGTCAGAAAAGACTCTAAGAAAGACAACCAGACTATTGATTAGAAAATTTGAATCATCCTTACCTTATTAGCTTGGTTTATTCTTCCTTCTACGTATGAACCATTAATACTGGTATATTTGGTGGGCAAGCCGAATGAATTACGAATGAATTATTAAATTCATTGGACAAGGATGGGCAGAAATCCCTGTGAGTTTACCATGTTCCTTTCAGTATTGGCATATTATATTAGCATCTATGATACCAAATGTCCCTGATCATAATCTCTCCCTATCACTCCGAAAGCAAGTATTAATTAGATGGCCCCTCAGTTATGGCATTTGCAACTAGGGAGGTGGAGTTTCCCATTATTAATCACGATCTAAAATGCTGCTTGTCAATTTTGATGGCAAGGATGTTTTCCGTTTCATTTTCTCTATGTTACATTCATATTCTTGTATGCTTGTGAAGTTTTGTTTGCTCTGGGCAAAGGTTCATCAGGTGATTTTAAGACTTTCCTTCGTGATGCCAAATCTGTTTTTAGTTTCCAACTTGTTAAAGAAAAGTAAAAATCAAGATGCTCGTTTCCCAAAGTAGTATCTGTTTCTGTCGCATATCGGAAAAGATATTACCTAAAATCTCTTGATCTTATAAAGTGATATTGTTAGAAAAATAAAACAGAAACTCAACATAAAAACTAAGGAAAATAAAAATAATCAGCAATCTCATATTTTAGGAGTCGTTTAGTATTACTGTTGATTGTGATTTTTGTGTATTGTCTTTGGTTTCTATGCTGTTGTCTTCGATTTCTATACTATATTAGTGTATTGTCTTATTCGATTTCTGTGTTATTTTTCTTAGTTTCTGTGTTTAAAAAAATAAGAAATTAAAACAAAAAACAGAAAACACATCAAA